>RJWJ010007255.1:0-58374 GCA_004363605.1 Indri indri | reverse complement strand
AAACCACCAGCCTGAGCACTTCAAAAATGCAAATGTCATGAAAACCAAATTTCACTCTGAGGAATTGTCCCAGTAATGTAATGCAAGATCCTGGACCTTGAAAAGAACTGCTGTCATGGACACTGAGACGGCTGGCATGGTCGGAATGGGGTCTGGAGATGTGACACTAGGCCAGGGTACATTTCCCAACCTTGTAACTGTCTTGTTGTGTAAGGGAGTGTCCTCATTCTTAGGAAATATACACAGAATTTAGGTGCAAAGGGGCAAGAGGTCTGCAGTGTTCTCTCGAAGAGTTCAGGTGTAAGCGGACCCGGGGTAGAGTTCAGAATTTAGTTCCAAGCTAGGAGGAGCTTTGGCTAAGAGACGCCAACTCCCTGTCAAAGCTACGGGTTTGGGGAGAGGGGCAGACCCCGGGATTGCTTCTTGAATCACCCAAGTGCAGAGACTGGACTTGGGCTCAGAGGGTCTCACACTTCATCTGTGACATGGAAGACACATGGCCTCCGAGGCCAGCCCTGCGGCCCTGGAGCTGAGGCTCTTCCCAGCTGCTGTCTGAGGCCCAAGCAGGTCTGGGAAGCAGAGACTCAGCTGGGACTGCCACCTGGGAATCGCAGGCTGTTCCCTGGTCTAGGCTGATTCCGCTGCACCCAGCCCTCTGCCCTGGTGGGAGCAGTGTGGCTCTAGGTACCTTTGGCCCTTCGAGGCCCGGACGCTTCTCAGCAGATGGGGCACCTGAGCCTGAACACCAAGCCGCACGGGCCAGATTGCTGAGTGAGCACAGCTGGGGCCCCAGAGGAAGGGCCAGAGACAACTTCAACCACGTGCCTGGTGCCCTGCCTTGCTGGAGAGGCCACGGAGTCCTCTAAACAACCCCTCCCCATTGTTCCTGGGCTCACAGGGACCCCACCTGGAGTCAGTGTTTTACGGAGTGACAGGCCTTCCTTTGCCGTGAACTAAAATAAAATCTTGAGCCCTCTGGCTGACCGAATGGACCCCCAGCCAAGGGGACCCCAGAAATAACCTAAAGCTGAGTTGCTGGCCGTGAGAAGGGAGGTCGGACGTGCCTTGTCACGCCCCCCTCCCTTCCTGGAGACGCCCTTCGTAACTCATCACCAGGCCTAAGGTTATGCAGGACAAAGCTTAAACCACACCTGCAAGTCATCAACGCAACAGACCACTTGAATCTGGGTGTGTGTCTGGCGGCTCGTCTCTGATTAACAGATTTCCTTAATTTAAAACATTCCAGGTCTTTAGACAAAGCTTCATTTCATTAACTAATTACGAATCAAAGAATCTTTAAACCCACCTATAACCTGTAAGCCCCCCACTTCGAGATGTCCCACCTTTTCAGACCAAACTCATACATGCCTTCCACGTATTGATTTATGACATTACATGAAATTCTTGTCTCCCTAAAATGCATACAACCAAACTGTAACCCAACCACGGCGAAACCACCGGCTCCAGGCTTCTTGGTGTGGCTCTCCAGGCCACGGTCACACGTATTCCGCTCAGAATAAACCTTTTTAAGTTATTTTACAGAGTTTGGGCTCTTTTCCGTCGACAGCCCCCAGGTGGGATTGGTCAAACTTGGCTGCTTTGGGGAGAAGCCCTGGAGCCCACTCTGCAGTCACGCCTTTGGCTGGCACCCGAGTCCAGGGCAGGGACAGGGCAGACCCAGGAGGCCAGAAAGGGTGTGGGCCAGGGGCTGAGGCCCCGTGTGCTCACCTGCAGCCAGGAAGCAGCACAGACGACCGGACTTCTACCAGCTGCCCAGGCCGCCGCCTCCCCCGCCCGCAGGAGCCCACCCATGCCCTGGGGAACCGGGACCCACATTCGCACGAGGAAGCTCGCCCTTGTCCTGCGGCGCCTCCCTCCACCCAAGGCCAAGTGCTGCCCCAGCCCTGCCTACCTTCAATGGCAGCTTCCAGACGCTCAAGTGGGGGCCCCTGTCCTGTCCATGGCGCTCAGGGAGCTGCCGCCAGGGCTGTGCATGAGCCCAGGGTAGGGCCGGCCCTGCAGAGCGGCGACTCCCGGCTGCACCCTTCGGTTTTAAGTGCTGGCACCTGGCACAGAAATCCTCACGTGGCGATGGCGCCCCCTCGAGGGTGGCTCCTGAAGGACCACCTCTCTCCCTCCCTAACCCTTCCCTCCAGAGACCTCCCAACCATGACCATCCGGCCCCCCCGCTGCTCTGTGCAGGCTGCCCCCACCGCCTTTGAAATCTTTCTTCGCTCGCTGTTTTCTCTCCCAGCTGCTTCACTCACGACACTGGCCCGAAGGGTAAGAGCTCATCTGGCTACAGAGGGACCTACACCCAGGGCCAGCCGGCGGGCGCCAGGACCCTGGGCAATACCCCCACTCCACAGCTGGCTCCGGGCTGGTGCTGGAGCATTCGATCACGGGCTCCAGGGCTCGCTACAGCTTTGCTTCCCCCGCCCGGTCCTCCTGTCAGGAGCCTGGGCCTGCCCAGGGAACCCCTCTCGCCAGTGGCCCTGCCTGGCCCGCCCTGCTCATGGCCACTCTCCCAACACTCCCCGGGGCTGGACCCAGGTCCTCACAACCCGAGTCACAGGGTGGGGCCTGTGGGAAGGAGGAGCTCCATGCAGACTACAGACCGTCTTCCCTCTGGCACCCAGGACAGGCGAGGACACGAGGAACACGCTCAGGGGACAGGCGAGGACACGGGGACAGGCGTGCTTTATTACCTACAGCTCCCACGGCACACAGCAGCCCAGCCCCGCAGCCTGTCCAGGACCTTCAGGCCTGGTCACTCCGCCCACCCCTCCTCCTCCTGACCCCTGACCTCAGGGAAAAGAGCAGACTCTGCCCAGGGGCTGTCCCACCTGGGTCTTCATGCCCAGAGTGTCATTCAGCCTCCCCAACAGCTGTGCCTTCAGGAGGCCAGGGCCACACAGATGAGGATAATGAGGCAGCATCGCAGAGCGGAGAGACCGAGCTGATGATGGTCCGTCCTCAGACGCAGGTCCCCGCCCTGCCCTCCAGTCTGATCTGGCGTGGACAGAGGTGGGGGGTGGCGGGGAGCCCCTCCAGCTGCTCCAGGGGGCTGGGGAGGCTAGATGGCCCCTGCCTGCCATCCAGCCCCTGACCAGCAGTCAAGGCCAAATCCACACGCTCCCGCCTCGCTCCGCAGTCCTCGGCAGGGCTGGCCCAGGTGGCCCCGTAGAAGGCTCAGCTCCGGTAGCTCTTGAGCAGGTGCCCGGCAATCACCAGCCTCTGGATCTCGCTGGTGCCTTCGTAGATCTCAGTGATGCGGGCGTCGCGGTAGTGCCGCTCGGCTGGCATCTCTGTCACGTAGCCCATGCCGCCCAGGATCTGGATGGCCTACAAGGGGAGCGGGAGCTTGGGAGGGAGAAGACCCCACTCGTGGTAAAGGTGGGGCAGGATCAGCCCACAGAAGAGCTGGCTGGGGAAGGGGCAGGTAGCACCCTGGTCGCTCGCCGGGACACTCACCTGGTGGCTGATGGCAGTCGCAGCCTCCGATGCTGCCAGCTTGGCCATGGCCGCCTCCTAACCACAGAGGAGGCAGAGTCAGCGCCCTCCCCTTGAAGGGAGCCCTGGCTCCCAGCCCCCCGGCAGGGGCAGCCTGCAGGCCCCTCCGTGAGCAGCAGTAACACTACAGGCCTATACCACCCACCCACGGAAGCCCACCAAGCCCTGGGCCACGCCCGAGGAGTCCCCTTTCCTGCAGGCACCTTGATGAAAGGCTTCCCGTTGTCCTTCAGCATGGCGGCACGCCAGGTCAGCAGCCGCGCGCTCTCCAGGGCCAGGGCCATGTCCGCCAACTTGAACTGCAACAGCCCCGCCCCACGGTCAGCAGGTGCCCCTCCCTCCCTCCAGGGACAGGAGGAAGGAGGGACAGGGACATGGGAGCAGGTAAGAGGTGGGGCTTCCCACCCTCCAGGGCATGGGCCCAGCTCCTGAAGCCACCACCCCCTCACCTGGATGCTCTGGAGCTTGGTGAGGGGCGCCCCGAAGGCCACGCGGTTCTCGGCGTAGTGCACAGCACAATCGAGGGCGGCCTGGGCGATGCCCAGGGCCTGGGAGGCGATGCCAATGCGGCCCATGTCCAGGGTTTGCTACGGGGACGGCCCCGGTCAGTGGCTGGCCAGCCAGGGCCCAGGCCTGGCCCCAGGGCATTGCCCCCGCTGCCAGCTCACCATGGCAATCTTGAAGCCCATCCCCAGCTCCCCCAGGATGTTGTCCTTGGGGATGCGACAGTCCTCAAAGATGAGGCTGGCCGTGGATGAGGCCCGGATGCCCAGCTTGTCTTCCTTCTTCCCCAGCGTGAGCCCAGGCGTTGGCATGGGGACGAGGAAGGCACTGATGCCCTGAAAGGCAACAGGCGGCCCAAGCGACCTTCTCAGACGCTGTGCCTCGGGCCACACCCGGGGCCAGCACACCAGACACCAACTGCAGTCCCTTCCCCCCAGCTCCCTCGGAAGCTCAGGCCGTGACACCCCCTGCTGGCTCCTGGGGAAGGCGCAGCGGCAGGCCAGGCAGGGAAAGCGACAGCCCCACTCGTCCCAGAGCAGGAACGGCTTCGGCAGAGCCAAGGGGATCAGATCTAGAAATGTGGACTGACCGCAGCCCAGAGGTCTGACAGACCCTCTCTGGGGTCCCCACCTTGTTCTGCAGGGATCTGTCCGTGCTGGCAAAGACCACGGCGGCCGAGGCCTCCCAGGCATTGGTGATCCAGGCTTTGGTGCCATTCAGGACCCACGTGTCCCCCTCGGCCCGGGCAGTGGTGGAAGCGGCTCCTGCATCGCTGCCATTCCCTGCCACACACAGACTTGGGATCCAGCGCCGCCCCGCCACCTCCAAGGGCACCGAGCCTGCCCCCCGACGTGGTGGGCAGGAAACCCTGCAACTTGGGCTCCCAAAATCCAGGGTCTGCTCCCAAGAGAAAGCTCCAGGGCCACACCAGCTCCCAAAGCTCTCAGCAACTGGTCCCAGCGCGCAACGGGGCCGTGCAGAAGTGGGGCGTCTTCAAGCCAAAGGGACCCCAAAGCCAACCTTCCTCCCCACCCAGCGGAGGCGAGAACGTTCTCCTTGGTAGACGGCCAGCGGCCAGAGCTCACGCTAGAAGCCGTTCCTCCCGCCCACGGCAGCGGGGCCCACTCCTGCCTCTCCCGCTGGGGCAAACCCAGCTCCTGTCTGGGTCTGTCACCCTGATTCTGAGCTGAGGGGACAGGGCTGGCCCCTGCCCCACCGTGGTACCTGGTTCACTGAGAGCAAAGCAGCCAATTTTGTCGCCACTGGTGAAGGGAGTGACCCACTGCTGCTTCTGTTCCTTGGAGCCGAACTTCAGGATGGGCCCCAAGTAGAGAGACTGGGGGGACAGTGAGGGGCAGTCGGAGGCCCACAAGCCCTGGCACACCCCACCTGCCCGTGGGCTGCACCCCGAGGCCTGTTCTCTCCCGGGGCTTACCCCGGTAGGACCAATTCCAGAGACATCTCTGGGGAGACCCGGGAATGGGGGCTGAGGCCTGCCTGTTCCCCCAGGAGCCTCCCTCTGCCTGTGGGCCTGGGAGGGGCACTCACATTGTTGACACTCATGATGACCCCAGTGGAGGCGCAGCCCCGGCTGATCTCTTCCATGGCGATTGCGTAGGCCAGGTAATCAAGGCCCGCGCCGCCGAGCTCCTCGGGCACGTCCATGGCCAGAAGCCCAAGCTCACCCATCTTCTTCACCTGGCCCCAGGGAAGGACGTCACCGTCAGGGCAGCTGCTAGGGGCCGGCACCCACCCTCTGCAACCCCAAACCCTCCTGCCCCTGAACCAGGGCCTGCAGAAACTCAAGCCCTGTGACCCCACTCTGGGATCCCCAAGTCCAGCCTGGCTGAGGTCTGCAGGGCAGCACCATTCATTCGAGCTGTCCTGCCCCCACTCCATGCTGGCTCCCCACTCTGTCCACAGCCACAGCAGGGGGCAGGCAGAAGGCACGGGAAGCCTTCAGGGGGCTCCGAGATAAGGAGCAGGACCACACTGTACCATAATGACCTTCCTTCAGTCCCCTAAGTGTACCCTGCCCCACACGCACCCTCCCCACACGGGGCCTTTGCACATGCTGTTCCCCCGTCGGTAACGCCCTTTACCAACCAGTTACTATCTCCTCCTCCTTCCCTTCTGCCATCTCTGGCCTCACTAAGTCAAATCCTTTAATCACACACTCCCTCTGCGGTGCTTGTGCAGCCGGAATTTCTCAACTATTAACATGCTCATTTTCACTAAGTCTCTCTTCCCGACAATGAGGACAGGGACTTTTTGTGTTTTTGCTCACTGCTGTATACCCAACACTAGGGGAAGAATGAACGGATGATGAGCTTGGGATATTTTATTTGGAATAACAATAATAACAGTAATTGTTAATTATCAAGAGCCTACTTACTAAATGCCAAATTCTGCATGAAGTGCTTTATGTGTGTTCTTTCCTCTGAGTCCCTCTAAAGCTCTGTGAGAATGATACTCTTAAAAGAAACAGAGAGAACCACAAGAAGTTGACAGAGGTCCAGTTCATCACCTCCTGTGGACCCACTATGTGTGCTGGGACAACAGAGACCTGGTACTTAAGAGGCATACAATCCGGTTCATTTCTTTTCTTTTTTTTAGAGACAGGGTCTTGTTCTATTACACAGGCTGGAGTGCAGTGGCATAATCATGGCTCACTGCAGCCTTGAACTCCTGGGCTCAAGAGATCCTCCTGCCTCAGCCTCCGGGGTGGCTAGGACTACAGGTGTGCAGCACCATGCCAGGCTAACTTTTTACATTTTTTGTAGAGACAGGGTCCTGCTGTGTTGCTCAGGGTGGTCTCAAACTCCTGGGCTCAAGCCATCCTCTTGCCTCGGCCTCCCAAAGTGCTGGGATTACAGGGGTGAGCCACTGCATCCGGCCTCCTGGTTCAATTCCATAAAACTCCGCAAACATTTGTTGACCGTCGAGCACTAGCTAAGTGCAGAGTGTCATGTTGGACAGGGAGATGTGTGTGCCAGTAAGACCCAATCCCTGCCTTGGGAAGCTGACTGTCGGAATTAACTGGGCTATTAACACGATAATGAGGTAAGAATCACGGTTTATAAATGGAATGCTCCCAGGGCACGGAGAGAGGAATTCTGGTCGGGAGAAATGAGAGGAGGTGGCATTCAGGAGACATTTTCAGGGTGGGAATTAACAAGAGTCGGTGGGCCCGAGGGAGAAAAATGGGGTAGGACTCGAGGGGTCTCTACGTGGCTAACTAGGGCCGTGTGAACACCATCCTCTGAAACAGGACACGGGAGGAACAGAGTTTTGCACCCGGCGCTTTGACGTTATTCAACAAATATTCACCGAGCGGATGAGAAGAAAATGGGCTCAGTTTTAACCATATAAATATACAGACCTACATTTCACAGTTAAGGAGTTCAGAACCGGTTGGAAACACCATTCTATTTCCTATTTCCCTTTAGAACGAAATGGCATTGTAAATTCATAACAGTTTCTCTCATTTGTTTGTTTGGACATAAAAAGATTAAAGTTCAATTACGGTTACAAAACCAGGCAAATGAGCAGGACTGGCACCGTCGACCTCATTCCCGGCCTATCAGCTCTCAGTTCTTCCCCCGACCCTCCCCCATGAAGTCCCGTTTCTTGGAGGAAAACATATTAGAAATCACTAACGAAACACCTACTATAGGCCAGGGGTTCGCTCAGAAGTCTGTATTCTGGCTCCTCTAGTTACCAACTGGATGGATTTCAAAGCAAGAAACTTCCTTCTGGCTTTAGTTTCCTCATGTGGAAACTCAAGACCATAAAGTCCCTGCCTCATAGTGCTGTTTTGAAGATTTTTTTTTTTTGGAGACACAGTCTTGCTCTGTTGCCCTCGCTAGAGTGAGTGCCGTGGCGTCAGCCTAGCTCACAGCAACCTCAAACTCCTGGGCTCAAGCGATCCTCCTGCCTCAGCCTCCCCAGTAGCTGGGACTACAGGCACACACCACCATGCCCGGCTAACTTTTTCTATGTATTTTTAGCTATCCAATTAATTTCTATTTTTGGTAGAGACGGGGTCTCGCTCTTGCTCAGGCTGGTCTTGAACTCCTGACCTCGAGAGATCCTCCCGCCTCGGCCTCCCCAAGTGCTAGGATTACAGGCGTGAGCCACCTCGCCCGGCCTGTCTTGAAGATTTAATGAGTTAAATATATGTGTAAGTACCGGCAATATAGTCACCTCCAAATGTGACTACTGAGGTTAATGCTACTGGGATTTTGAAACACTGATTGTATTATTTTGGATTTTGCAAACATGCCGCATTATCTATGCATGTCTCGTTCTCTGACTTCTGCCCGCTTTCTCCCTGGGTTCCCTCCTGTAACTGGGAGCTCAGCAGCATGCACAGTGCCAGGCATAAAAGCAAGAAGCCACCAGGCTTCGATCCTTAGCTAAAGGAAGCAAACACTAAGGGGGAAGCTGTGCGTCCCATCGGCCCCCAAACCAGAGTCCACTGCGTGTGGATGGAGGAGAGAACAGCAGACTCAGCTCCACTCCTCCCCAGCTCTGCCCTGCACCCGGAGGCAACTCCTACAACTGCCTTTTCATTGGTAAAAAGGAGATAACATCAGCAGGACTCGAGATGATCTAATGAGATTACAAACACAGAAACACTTTGTAAAAGATAAAACAAAATACAGGTTATCACTACTCTAAGCTACCATGCATTCAGCAAATCCTTTCTGTGCAGCCTCGACATGCTAGAAGGGAACGAGACTGCTGTTTGTGATGTCCTTCTTCAGTCCCCATGTCTGCCACCATTGGGAGGATTACCCTGCAACCTCCACGCCCCACAGGCAAGGAGGACAGTATAAAGCCAGAGGCCTAACTTAAGAGCAGGAAGGTAAAAAGTCTTGCTTCTACTAACAGCTTTCTTGCACAGGGCAAATCTACGTCTGGAATACCAGTGGCCATTTGAAGGAGTCCAATATAGGCCAAATAAATCAGGAGGTCTGTCATCTGGCAGGAAGAGCCCCTACACAGAGCCATGTCTTAAACAGTGGCCTTGGGGGACGCGCCTCTAAACTGTTGCTGCTTTTCTGTGGCCTCTCTGCTGAGTGCCTTCCTCTCCTCACAAAGAGTTGAAGTTTTTTCACATCCACTAACGGGAAACGTGAGGCGGTAGCGCGAGCTGAGGTTACTGAGTCACACGCACGTGTGTGCGTGTGTGCGGGGAGTAGGGAGGGCGAGCAGGGATAGCTGAGGCTTGAAAACAACGTTCCCAACTAGAACCGGACTTCCCCGCCTGCCAGCGTGGCTTCTGGGACAACAACCTAGACGGTGGATGGAGAAGGGTTTTGGAGCCGGCCAGGACTGGGCCATGAATTATAACTGCTCCAGAGACCAGTAACTCTTATAAAGTCACTTCACTTCTCTATGCTTCCATTTTCTCAACTGTAATGAAAATAGCAATACTAGTATTAATAGCTACCATTTTTCGAGTACCATGCACCATGAATTTGGCATATATTATCTCCCACAATCCTTGCAATCACTCCAGAAAGCAAAATGGAGATTAGATTAGATTAGGTAGGGGTGTCTTTAGGATTACATGAGATGACGCATGGTAACGTCTAATACCTGTAAATTGCCCAACTAATCTGGGTGCCCAGAACGCCACTTGCCTACTCAGCTTGTGCCCACAGGCTAGGCACAATGCCCAACGCTGAACACACACTATTCCCTGAGAATAAGAACGAGTGGCCCCGAACCTACAAAGTACGTAAATGGGGACCACAACTCTTGAATTCCTCAGCTGGAAAAGTGGGCAAGGCGGGGAGGCCGGAAGGTTCGCCCTTTCCCAAATCATTCATTCAGCAGCTATCTACTCAGTGTTTATACCACATGCCAGATATCTTGCCAGCTCAGAGGACACAGCAGCAGTGTCTTAAACATGTAACTGCCGAGGAAATGAATGGAAGTGGAGGAACGCAAGGCATAGGAGGAAACGTGCTGATGGGGAGCTCAGGATCTGGTAGGAGACAGCTCCAGCCCAAGCTCTACAGCTCATTCGCTCCATGATCTTGGGTCCATTACTTAACCCACCTGTAAGTTTGAGTCTCGTCCATTGTACAATGGGGTATATAATAATAGTGCCTTCACCTTACAGGACTGGTGTGAGGAACAAGTAAGATAACCCGTCTCACGTGCCTAGAACAGTTCCCAGCACGTGGCGAGTATTCTATTAACTATTAATATTAGCACAATGCCTGGCACATAGTAAGCACATTGCCCTATTGTTCCAGAGGTTAAATCCTGGGTATAGGCCACGTGCTGGACAAGGAAAACTTCACGAGCATTTTCTGGGTCCCAGGCCCTGCTTTGGGACTCCTCAACTGGGTCACTGCCACCACTCACCCTGGAGCCGAGGACAGACCGCCATCACGGTTGCGCTCTCACCTGAGCTGCTGGGAAGAGATGCTCCTTGTCCACCTGGGCCGCGATGGGAACCAGCTCCTTCTCAACAAAGTCCCGGCATGTCTGACGCAACATCTGGTGTGTCTCGGGCAGTTCCACGGACTGGTAGATGGTGTGTAACTGTCGCCAGTCCCGAAGATGGAGCGCTGCTGGCAAGAAAGGAGAATGCAAGAGATCTTGGATAATGATAATAACAGGGATCCACTAACTTAGTGGTTCTCCACCAGGGAGGATTTTGCCACCTTGGGGACACCTGGCAATGTCTGAAGATATACTGGGCTGTCACAACTGGAGAGGGGAATGCTACTGGTATCCAGTGGGTAGAGGTCAGAGATACCTCTAAACGAACTATGATGCACAAGACAGCCCTGAGGCTGAAAACCCCATACTAACCGAATGCTTAGCATGCTCACTAAACACATCGCATTCACTGAGTCATTGGATCCTCTGTATAACACCAATTATAATAAAACCTCAGCTCTGTGGCCTCAGGCAAGGGTTTCAACTTCCCTGAGTCTCAGTTTCTATAAAATGTGGGAGATAATACTATTGTCCTGGCCTGGTGCCATGGCTCACACCTGTAATCCTAGCACTCTGGGAGGCCAAGGCGGGTGATCGCTCAAGGTCAGGAGTTCGAGAACAGCCTGAGCAAGAGCGAGACCCTGTCTCTACTAAGAAAATACAAAGAAATGATCTGGACAACTAAAAATATATATATAAAAAATTAGCCGGGCATGGTGGCACATGCCTGTAGTCCCAGCTACTTGGGAGGCTGAGGCAGAAGGATCGCTTGAGCCCAGGAGTTTGAGGTTGCTGTGAGCTAGGCTGACACCACGACACTCTAGCCTGGGCAACAGAGCAAGATTCTGTCTCAAAAAAAAAAAAAAAATAAAAAACTATTGTCCTGGGAACTTCTGGGAGTGGGAAGGTTAAAGAAACACTAACTGTAGCACTTAGCACAGCTCTTAATTTTCCCTTATTGTTATAATTCAGAGTAAGTGGACCAGGCAAAGGAAGCCTTGGCCATGTGTCACTGCTGCTATCTTGGGAGACAAATGGCAAGACAAAAAAGGTATTGTATTAAATAATCGCCAGCCTAGGCAACCTAACAAGACCCCATCTCTACAAAAAATATAAAAGCCAGGCATGGTGGCATGTGCCTGTAGTCCCAGCTACTCCGGAGGCTGGGACAGGAGAATTGCTTGAGCCCAGAAGTTGGAGGCTGCAGTGAGCTATGATGATGCCACTGCATTCCAGCCTGGGCGACAGAGCAAGACCCTGTCTCAAAAAACAAAAAACCAAAGAAAATCAACAATAGCGAACATTTACAGAGCACCTGTTACGTGCTAGGCACTGTACTAAGTGCTTTACATACCCTGTGATTTAATTCTTCCAACAACTACGTCACTGTGGCCATTTTACACACGGGCCAACTGAGGCTGAGTGGGGCTGAGCGTCTTGCCCAAGGTCACAGATGCGAGCCCGGCTCTGGCTCCTGCCCCGGCCCGGCTCCGGAGTAAGGGAGCAGACGAACCTCCGCGGGCTGAGATGAGAAACGGGTGCGGATGCAGCCGTGAGAACTGGGCTGGCATGGGGGTCAAGCAGGTGGTGGGGGTCCGAGCGACAGCAGAGGTCCCAGAGAGGCCGAACTGGGGCAAAGGCCGCGCGCGCCCTGGGAGGGCGCTGCGCCCGTCCGCCCTGACCCCCGCCCGCTCGGCTGGCCCGGGTCGCGGCCCGGCCGTGCGGAGCCCGAGCGCACTCACCTCTGCGGAGGGGGCCGCAGGCCCGGAAGAGCAGCGAGGCGGCCATGGATGACAGACGGACACGGCGCTGGACTTCTCTGCGACCTCCGACTGCGACCGCGCGGTTCCGGACTGCGGGGGCGGGGCCGGCGGGGCAGAGGCCACACCCCTCCAGCCGCGGGAGGGGGGCGTCCCGGGGGCGGGGCGTCCCGGGGGCCGCCTTCCAAGAAGACAGATAAGTTTCCTGCGCGCGAAGTCTCAGAGGTCGGTCTGCTAAGATCGTGCTGTGCTCTCATCCGTTAGTAAAAATGTCAGAAGAAAGCCAAGAATAGAGCCTTCCAGAAAGGCCATAGAGCTCTTTTTAAAGCATAAATGAGACGGCAATCCTAGGCTTAATGGCTTCGTTCGCGGGCCCATCTCTCCTAAAATCCAATTCCATGCCCAAAAACCTCTCTAGGACCTGCCCCTGCCTACCTCTCCGGCCCCACGCCCAGTGTTCGCTGGCAATCTTTGCTCCAGCCACACAGGAAGCTCTTCTCTAAAACCCACTAGCTTGCTCCTGCCTCTGGGCCTTTGCACTCACCGTTCCTCTGCATGGAATGCGCTTCTTCTTTCGGATCGCACGCAGGCCTGTCCTACCACACCAGGCCCATGTTTCTCTCCTACTTGCTCCCTGCCCATCGTTCTCTCTATTCACAGCACTTCACATCTGAAATTATCTTATGTATCATTTCCCCAACCAGTCTTCGCTCTAAGAAAGTCAAGCGCCTTGTCTTGCTCTGGTGCTAAATATTTAGGCCCATGGAAGTGGGTTGCCAGGGAGGGAGATTTCTTTTCCCCAGAGGCTGTGAATGTGGGGTGGTGCTGCTGCCTCTCCTCCACTGCAGGCCTGTCTGTCTCACTCCTAACTGGGGAGCAAAGCCCTGATGGCAGCCGTACATTTGACCCTTAGCATCCTCACTAGGACACCTTCACCCTGCCCAAGAAACAACGCTGATTTCACATGCCCCCCGAGGGTCTTTTTGTTGACACAGGCGCAAATCTGACTCCCACAGCCTCCTGGGCACCACCCACGCCCTCCTAGGCACCCAGATATCCCTCCTTCTCCCAAAAAACTCAGCAAGGCCTGTGTCCCCATCAGTGACCCACATGCCAAAAATTCTGTCTTCCTCCAAGACCCTGCTCTACTTCCTACAAAGAGAACAACTGAAAGATGTAACAAAGTCCTTAATGTTAACTTTCATTAAAAAAAAAATGCATTGAAAAAAAAAACCTCTAAATCCACAGTACTTTAAAGTCAAATGAATGTCATGGGCAAATGCTCTGAGGTCTTCCTCACCTTTAAGTCATCCCACCTGGGCACCAGCCCTGGGAGGAAGAAAAGATGAAAAAGTAGGAGAAAGGAGGCAGAAATAAGTGAATCACGTTTGTGAGCTGAGGCCAATAAGAACAGCTTCAGGTGCCACAGAGCTTATTTTAGAGCTGTATTTGTGACCGTAAAAATGGATGTAAGTTTTATGTTAAAAGTATACAGCTTTCCCCATAGAGACATAATCAGACGGTGGTTACAAGAGGCTGGGGCGAGGGGAGGGAACTGGCTGCGAACACAAGGACTCATGGGAACTTTCTAAGTGGGTGTGATGGAAATGTCCTGTATCATGATTGTGATGGGGCATTAAGATTACACATTTGTCAAAACGCATCAAACTGCACTCTTAAGTGAGATGAATTTTACTGTAGTTAAAAGTATAACTTAATAAGCCTACTTTTAAAACATGTATGTGAAGTTTCAATTCTTAAATCCACCCTGGCGAAATACAAAGCAAAAATACTAAACCTAAAGCACAATACTATTCCCCAGTCACCCCAGAAACCAGCTATGAATATCATACCAACTCATTATAACTGACTGCAGAAAGCCCACATACAGGAGCCAAGACAGCCAAGATAGGAGAGCACCCCAGGGTAGGAGCCCACCCCCAGCCCACACCAGCTCCCCCCAGGAACACAAGGGGCCCAGTCAGGAGACAAGACAGAGTAGACGTACTGTGAAAATCTTTCCTTTATTATTGTCTCGTGGCAAAATAACATTTTATACAAATAAGTCACCTAGTTAACTCTGGACACAAAGACAATACGAACTGGAATGAGGATCTTGGGTGAAGTGGGAAAGAGGAGGAGGGTCAGATCAGGTCATTGATGTTTCTTATATTCTGTGAAAAATAGATTTACAGGGAAAAAAATAGACTTTCACAACTTCAATGACTCCACATGATCTTTGTAAAACAAGGGGTAAATCCGCCTCCACCAGATCCTTCTTGTGGCTAAGATGTTCTGTGACACGGAATGTAACATGATGGCTCAACGATTAGGCTCCCACACCAGGTACAGCAGCACCCTCTGCAACAGGAATCCTTGTGCGCTGCCAAGGAGCCTGCGCTGTGAATTTTAGGACACACTGTCCCTATCCCCAAACCTCACGGATGTCATGGTGACACTGGCCACCAAAAGAAAGTGACTTTACAGAGAAAAAAAAAAAAAAGAGGCTGGGCTCAGTGGCTCAAGCCTGTAATCATACACTCTGGGAGGTTGAGGCAGGAGGATTGCTTGAGCTTAGGAGTTCAAGACCAGCCTGAGCAACAGTGAGACCCCATCTCTACTAAAAAAAAAAATAGAAAAAAAATTAGCTGAGCAACTAAAAATAGAAAAAAAAATTAGCTGGGCTTGGTAAAACACGCCTATAATCCCAGCTGCTTGGGAGGCTGAGGCAGGATTGCTTGAGCCCAGGAGTTTGAGTTTGCTGTGAGCTAGGCTGACTCCACAGCACTCTAACCCGGGCAACGGAGCAAGACTCTGTCTCAAAAAAAGAAGCAAAAAAGGAAGAGTACCCTGGGAGCCTACCAGGGGGGCAGGACACATTAAGGCAGGACTCACCCAATTTGTACATTAGACACAGCCTATTAAATCCATTCCAGAAATGAGTTCCACTTCAACTGAAAAAATAAGTTGAAGATTGTCCAATCACTGCCATTTCAAGAATCGACAGTCTACAGTTAACCCCAAACACCACCAAATCACTATTCCTATGTATTGGAAATCAAACAGACCAAAGACTGAGGTGTTTTCAGGAAGCACATGCCCCTGAAAAATGCTTTCTTTACAAGATAGTTTTGAGCTAACACATAAGGAGACGATAGCCTAATTTAGCCCCAAGCTACTTTTAGGTGTTATTTCTTCTGTTTACCCTTTAGAACATAGAATACAATAAACTAGGATCTTCTTTGGAGAAGCTAGAAGGGCATCTTAGCCCAAAGGCTGTATAGGAAAAGAGAGCCCCCTCCAGGAGATTCCAAGGCAGAGGGACAGGAGCAAGACTGGAGGGGAGAGGGTGCAGGTAGTAGGTCCTGTGGCACCAGGCGGGCCTGCCACTCTGCTGGGATGTGTTCCCTGGAGGAGCTGCCCCTCAGATGCCAACCCTTAACAGAGGGCGCAGTCCCCCATGCAGGTAGTTTTTTCCCCTCTCGTCGCATCACCCACAAAATAACTGCCATCAACAGTCCAGATGCCTTAATAACACAGCAGCCTGCTTCGCTGTCTGATTGGTTCTGTTATGTTCAGAAGAGGTATGACTTCCAGTTTTTTCAACTCAGGTACAAACGCTTGAATTTCAAACTCATGCTGGTTAATACCCCAGAGTGGTAATGCTTCTCAAGATTTCCTGAGCAGCTAGACACAGGAATCCAGAGCCCTAGATATAGAACACCAGACCTTCAGGAGCAGAAGATGGCAAATCCCTGTCAAGCTGGGCACAGACCGAGCGCTTGGTCTCAAATGGTGTCCAGTGAGACTAAGGCTAGCTAATAGGAAAGGGGACACAGCACCACTCAAGCCAGGCCCCGCCTCCCCCATCCTCCTGGTCCACTGCCCAGGCAGAGCTATCGCTGAGGATAAGAGCCCACTAGTGAACTGGAGACGGGCTGCCTGGGGCGCATTTCCAAAACACACTCAAATGAGCAGAGCTCTGGGTAGCTTCAGAAACCACAGCCTAGATATTATTTAAATATCAAATAGTAGAAACTCTCCCAATTAGGCCTCTGTCACAGGGAGAAGGGATTGTTGTTAAGCTTGACAGGAACATGCAAATCCCATCTGAGAAGCCACAATGAGAAACAGAAGGTAAGAAGACAGTGCTGATGTCTGTCTGCAGATGAGGAGGAGGTAACAACAGCAACACAGCTTTCCCCAGCAGCCTAAGAGACAGAGTCACACATAAGGCACCGTATTTGTAACCGAATCCAGTTCTGAAAGTCACCAAGTCTGGTGACGAGGAACCCACTCCACAGAGTGCACGGTCTGTTCCCTCCCTCAGGGTTGAACCCAGTGCCGGCACAGTGGGGTAGTCTTGGGCTTTCTCAGTTGAGAAAGCTGCCGACATATGACATCACCAAGACTCTGGCCCGGCACAAAGCACAGGGCCAAAGTTCAAAACCACTCATACTCTAGAATCCAAACAGGCAGCAACACTGGTCAATGAACACGCAGGAACTTCTGTGGCAAAGTGGTGTCTCTGCTTTCCCTGGTCCCACACGGCCTTTCTCCCAAGCACCTTGGGTCACAGCTCTCCTGTCACAGGTACCATATGACACCCACAGTGACTTACCACACACGTGGGTCCTCCCCACTGACACCCTTCTATCAATGCTAAATGGACCCTGGCCACATCAGTCATCTCATCAGAGGGTCACGGACTCTGGGCTGAGCTCCTACAGCTATGCACGCAGACAACCACAGGGAGCTGAAGAGGTGCGAGTCTGTGGGTAAGGGTCAGAGGACACAAGCAGCCCACTTGCATGAGACACGCGAGGAAGCTTTTCCGAGAACACATCACTCTGACAGGCCACCTCACCTACCTCACCCTTTCCAAACACCCAAAACAACTCCAACTTAGCAGTTTAAAGGATCAGCACATACATTACTTAGATCTGATCTGCTGGAATGGTTCCAGAAACTACTTCAGTAGAAAGGCAGACAGGAAAACCCTCCTAAATAAGAAATCCACAAAGAGGTCCAGAGGCAAACCCCCATCAAAAGCCAATCCTCCTCCAGGCTGTGCTGTGTAGAGAAAATCAAATCTCTCCTTTAACGTCGCTGCTGGTTCATAAGGACACTTCCCCCAACATGAGCCAGCTTGGCCCCGGGAGCCTCATTAATACATCAGAACTCTACCCGCACGTCACATACACTGGGAACACCACTGACATTTTATAAAACCTCCTACTAAGAAGTTTGGAAATAAAAAAACAAAACGCAACAAGACCTGCTCTGGCCTTGAGAGATAGCGGCGTTCCACGAACAAAACTGACACGTTCTGTTTCATGAGATGCTCAAAAGTTAGAAGCCAGGAGAAGCACAGCAAGCTCGTCTGTCCTCCAAAGTGAGAACAGGAAGGCACTGCCAGGCTGAAACCGTGGTCCATCCCCAGGAGGGCAGGCCAAGGACCCTGGGCATCGGACAGGTCGGCTGGCCTCTCCACAAAACGGACCTCTCAGTTTGGCAGCATCACCCGTGCCTTGGTGCCTCAACCCTTGACACCACCCCTCCCCTCCACCCCTTTCGAGTTCCTTCCAGTCGTTTTAAGATGAAGCACAGGCTGAGGGCAGACTGTGCTGACCGGGACGCCCACAAGTGAGAGGAGGCGGTGCCTGGAGAAGCCTACCCTCCAGCTTCCCGCAGCAGCCAGGAACCTGGAGAAGAGCCGCGGAACTGCAGGCAGGCCAGCCGCAGCCCTCTCACCCAGGCACAGCCACGCCTGGAGAGACCAGGGCTCGTCAGCACAACCGGTGAACAGCTAGAACTCCATGAAAATCGACTTTTTTATAGGGATTCCAGGAGCCTTATCCTAATCTTTTACTTTACTATAGTACCTCTGCGACCTAAGGGGCAGGGGAAGAAGGGGAAGGAAAAACACTGCAGAAGAGAACACAGCACTGCCTGGCACCTCCCTTGGAGCACAGGAAACTGCCACCTCAGCCTTGGCACCTGGGGCAAGGTTCCAGATGTGTGTTGACAAACTGTAGCTTCAGTCGCCTCCGTGTGCCAGGGCCTTGTGGCTGCAGCAAAGCACCTCCCCTGCCTACTCCTGAGGCAGTTACTGGCCCCCGTTATAAGCATAATCAGCCTTGTTGTGCATTATCAGCTTGTTGTCAACAAAGTAGAAGCTGTCAGAGCGCGTTTCATAAGGATTTTCAATCATCAGACGAACTGCAAGTCAGGGAAAGAAAAAAGAGCAGAGTTACATGTGAGTCTGCCACAAGGGGTAGGTGGGGAAAAAACCTAACATCCCTCCTAAATGAGAACAGGAGGCACTGCCAGGCAGAAACCTTGGTGTGTCCCCAGGAAGACTGGCTGAGGACCCTGGAGTCAGACAGGCCTCTCCACAAATCGGACCTCTCAGTCTGGCAACATCACCTGTGCCTTCATGCCTCAACCCAAAATAGGACAGCGTTGCCAGAAAATATAAGTATGTGTTACCAGCATAATGAGATTGGAACAGAGGGAGCCAGCCCGACAGCTGGGGAGACCACAGAGGCCCTCTAACTGAACATGATCTCCCCTTCAACACAGCGAAGCAACCACCTCTCTGACACGGCCTCCTCAGTCATCTCCAGCTTGGGATCTCACACCCTCCCGCCAGCGTGGCCCGCAGTGGCCTATTCCTCAGTGCTCTCAGCTGACCAAAGCAAGCCCCAACCTCTGATCTGTGGCTCCCCCCCGGACAGGCCAGTCCCAGCTCAGAAAGCTGTGCCTCTCTGTGCCCACGTCCCACAGGCAACCAAAGGAATCCTAGCTGTCAACGAGCATTGGGAACACAGGACGAGCAGCCTTCTCCAGAGACCGCTCAGATATTAACTCCCAGATGACCCAGCAATAGGTCTGCCTGTCTTGGGATCTAAACTGACGTCTCCTGTTTATTGAAGTAATTGCTCAGACCTCTTTAACCATACTGGAGAGTAAAGATAATTAATAGGCACTACCTCTGATCAGTTTAGAGTTAATGATTACAAACCATTTAAGTCCTCTGGAGGAAGTGCTATTTGTTCACCACAGTTCTCAAAAGGTGAAACTGATTTTTTTAAAGTTATCGGAACCCATCCAGGCCAACGCTATTTGGTTTATATGCAGAATATCAACCTCTACGCTCTTTTAGCTGATCTGGTTTCATGGGTAAAACTTGTAACTCTATATATAATCTTTTCTTGCAAGTATTTACATATTCTAGCCAGCTTGGGGAGAGGGGTTCAAGCCAGGATCAAATGCTGACATAAACACCTTGCCCTTCATGTCAGCAATCCTCATCTTACCTGGGAACAGCATTGCCACATGAGTAAAGAGTACCTGCATTTCAGAAAATGACAATCTTCAAGGACCTGAGATTCTGGGAGAACCAGTCACCGTATATGGATCCTTCCCCACGATGCAACTAAAGCCCACCACTATATACAGGATTCCACTCACATTCTCATAAATGCCTTGAAGCCAAGAATGCGAACCTGAGATAGCTAGAGCAAAGTCACAAACTGACAAAGGCTGCTTTTTCCTCTAATTCGGTAAAATATCTTCGGTCTATTCGCTCTAATATCTTCCCTCGCCCAGGCTTCATGGCAGCCTTCTCCCTCTGGAGCCTCCCCCGGTTCCACCTCCATGGCCCTACGGGGCCGCTCTTCTACCACAGTGCTTCCATCCTCTCACTCCGGCTCCAAAACCTGCAAGAGCTCCCTAGTTCCTGCTAGTCTAACAGTTCATCTAATCAGCCCTCTGCTTTGCACAGAACGAGAAAGAGGAGGTCTTCAGGCCTTGATTCTGTTCAGCCTGCAGTTTCGCATCCAGCTCTGATTAAGGAAAAAGTGAAGGGCCAGTGGCTAGGACACAGTGGAGAACCATGACTGACAGTGGACAGGAGAGGCACTTTATCTGACGGCAATTCCAGGGGTCGTCACAGGCCTCCTCCTATCTCCCTCTGGCACTGCCATTCCCGCGGCAGGCATCTAAAAGGATGGCCTGTATTATTAAAACCTTCATTGCTCCCAGAAGGCAGAGTCAGGGTTTGAAACAGGAGCCCGGAGCCATAGGAAATGAGGAGCCTGAGGTCAAGTGACTAGATCCACATCACGTCACTACTGCCATGTGACTGAACAAGAGCACTGGACCAAACGGGTTTCAAGGTTCCTTCCTTCTAGCCCTCTGATCTAGACAGCTGTAAGAGGCAGGGAATACATACTGACATCCTCAGAAAGCTGGGGAAACTCATAGATATGTTCACAAGTGTTCCTGCTGCTGGGGATGCAGAAGCCAAAATCAAAGTCAAAGTTTTTCAGCAAGCGTTCCCGGAAATAGTGCCGTTCGATCATCCGGAAGTTTGACACAGGTTTGTCTCCCACTGTGAACTCCACCCTGCAAAATAAATCTCTGTGAGCCCTACTTTGCCTCCAAAGCCAACCCAAAACCCAACAGAGAATACTGGGAATAAGTAGAATGTTCTCCCCTCAAGAAATAGCGGTACTCACGTAGCCCCAACCGTCCGGAGGCGGAGAAATGCTGGTGTGAACTGATAGCGGACAAAGCGTCCTGCACTGATATCCACGACTCCGCCTTCCTCCTCCTCCTCCTCCTCTTGGTCTGAAAGAGCACACAGAGTCTTCAGTGCGCCATCTTGGCACTGAGAGTCTAAGAGTTCTAACACCAGTCCAAACAGCACGACAGCAACCAATTCACAGTACCAACGCCAACAGTAAGGATGGCCAGTATTTACTGCACACTTGCTGGATGCCGGGCCCTGTGCTAGATGCTTCACACAATCCTCACAACCACCCTGTGAGGTGTTATTATCTGCAGTTTATATATCAGGAAGCTCAAGTTCAGAGAGGTTAAGCAGCGTGTTCAAGTCCCTCAATAGCAAATGGAGGGAACAGGGATTTGAATCCAGGTCCACCTGACTCGAGGTCTATTCTTCAACACTAAGCTATTTGCCTTTTATTTGGAGGCTTAGGCCATATCCTAAGGGTAAAGCCGGAAACACAAGCTGGGTACTAGGCCCCTGACATGGTCTATATTATACAGACTAGATCTGCTGTTGACCAAGCTTAAGTGCTAACCACTAAGCAAAAGAATGAGACTGCAAAAGTTGACATTAATCAAAATGTTCCTTCAAAGAATACAAAAATTTCTGATGGGCAGCGAGACAAACCACTAAAAATAATTTTTGTTATTCAAATGGAAGACACTGACCTACGGCCTTGGGTACTATACTTCCTTGGACTGATGTCTATTCCAGGCCACACCAGGCCTGATGCTCTGACCACCTGGAAAGGGTGAAGCAGATGGACAATGATGCAACATGTGGGGCCCTCCACAAGCTTAATGCTGGTCTCTGGTCTAGTCCATTCCTGAATCCAGGAGACGAAATATTCGTGAGATGACTCAGAGAAGCATTCTAATGTGAACAAGGAATTAGTACCCCCCAGTGTCCTGTAAGGACATTTTCTCCAGGTCTAAGCTGAACGTGAGTACAATATAAGACTTTTTCAGCATCAAACATCTCTGCCTGTGACAAGGCCAAGAGCAAGTGGGCAACCAGACTGAGTAGGGGTTCATACCAAGAGACTCTAGAGCCCTGGCTCCAACAATGTGATAATTCAAAGAGAGTCAGACCAAATTTTCTCAGTGATTCAAATTTATAAGAACAAGTGCTGTGCTTACTTTGGCAGCACATATACCAGAACTGCAACAATACAGAAATGATTAGCACGGCCCTTGCAAAAGGATGGCATGCAAATTTATGAAGCATTCCATATTTTTTAAAAATAATTTTAAAAAAGAACAAGTGCTGCATGAAGGTACTGATATGATGTGAAGATATGCTAAGTGAATCAAAATCCTTTTTAATTTTATTTTTTGTAGAGGCAGAATCTTACTGTCACTCAGGCTGGCCTCAAGCGATCCTCCTCCCTCACCCTCCCAAAGTGCTGGGATTACAGGCATGAGCCACCACACCTGGTCCTGAATCAAATCCTAAAATGTAAAGACTGGAAAGGTCAAAAATCAAGTTACTTTACAGTATCTGCAGCTGATCTTCTTGAGACAGTTAAGTTTTGTACTGAAATGACTACTCTGAGCCCACTCTATCCAGATCCACATACCTATAGTAGCCTGGGGTCCTTGAAACATCCTAAGTACAAGGACATGTGGCTTAGGGATGAAAACACCACAGACCCAGAAAGCTAGCTGGCCCTGAGCTGACCATACCAATAAAAGATAAGTATACACAAGGTACCTTAGTCAGTACTAGATTATGATAACATAAAGAATACTGGGGGCCTGGGCCACTAGCTCACACCTATAACCCAAGCACTTTGAGAAGCTCAGGCGGAAGAGGATCACTTGAGCTCAGGAGTTCAAGACCAGCCTGAGCAAAAGCGAGATCCCATCTGTACAAAAAATAGAAAAATTAGCCAGGCATGGTGGTACACACCTGTAGTCCCAGCTACTTGGGAGGCTAAGGTAGAAGGATTGCTTGAGCCCAGAAGTTTGAGGTTGCAGTGAGCTTTGACAACGCCACTGTACTCTAGCCAGGGTGACAAAATGAGACCCTATCTCAAAGAAAAAAAAAAAAAAATACTGGGTAAGGGTGAGACCAGGAGACCAGGGTCTTATCAAATTTTGAAACTCTTTCTGAGTCGCAAATCAAATGAAAGAAACGTTGCAACGTAAGTTATTATTACAGACCATAGTTGATACTATAAAGCTTCAGTCCCTAACCTCCAGGCTGCAGACAGGTACCAGTCTGCGGTCTATTAGGAACCGGGCTGCACAGAGGCAGGTGAGCAGTGGGCTAGTGAGCAAAGCTTCATCTGTATGTACAGCCGCTCCCCACTGCTCATATCACCACCTGACCTCCGCCTCCTGTCGGATCAGTGGCAACATTAGATTCTCACAGGAGAGCGAACCCTGCTGGAAACTGCGCATGGGAGGGATCTAGGTTGCGCGCTCCTTATGGGAATCTAATGCCTGATGCTTGAAGTGGAGCTGAGGCGCTGATGCTAGCACTGGGGAGTGTCTGCAAATACAGATTATCATTAGTAGAGATATTTGACTGCACAGTAAATGTAATGCACTTGAATCATCCCAAAACCATCCCCAACCCCCAACCCCCACACTACCCTTCCAGAGACTATGGAAAAATTGTCTTCCATGAAACCAGTCCCTGGTGCCAAAAAGGTTGGGGACCACTGCAAAGAGTATCCATCTGCATTGGTGTTCTAACAAATGACTAACTCCAGGGGGCGGTAAACCTCCAGTGATAGTCTCCAAAGACTTATGTGGTCCCCTGGCCAGAATGAATCACCCTGGAACTGTATCACAAGCTCAGGAAGCATCTATTCAACACTAATGTAAGGAATCCTAAGTAGATGAGTTCATGGGTCTGTTTTTCCAGAAAATGGTGGAGATTAAAATCCAAACCAGGACTTGCTGGGAAATATAAGACACTATTTAAAGGAGAATGAGGAGACTGGGGTGCAACTGCCTCATGGTCTGGACTGGAATCCTCAGTATCACCCTTCCAGAGGACTCAAGGCTCGGGTGAGTTTTCCTCATTATAATTTAATTTCAAGGATTCCTTTCCTAATTGGAGGCAATATGATAAGATGAAAGAGCACAGAACCTTAGGAGAGTGTCACTTGGAAATTCTGGGCCTCAGCTCTTTCTCTGTAAAATGAGGATAATAATAAGTGAGGATCACGTAAGCTGATGTGGAACACAGCGACCAGCACAAAATAGGTATTCAACAAATATCAGCCTCCTGACGAGCTTCAAACCAAGCCTGGCAGGCCAGGCCACGGGGAGAGGTCACAGAAGTGGGACACACTGGAGTCCAAGAGATAGGATGCAGTAGCACACAAATATTCGTTTCAAAGACCTTTTGCTCAAACTGTCAAGCGGTCACTACAATATTGAGGCCTACCTGAAATGCAAGGTTTGGCGATCTCAAAAAGCACCGTCCCTGTCTCCAAATCTCGAATTTTGAAGCGGGTGAAATCAATATTATAGACGTTGTCTTCGGGTTTACATAAATAACCTGAAAATGAGAGAAATCAATGCTGTTAAATAATCCTCCAAAAATCCTACCGTTTATTTAATTCTCAAGTTTTGAAGCAAACTCAGGTTTGTTCCCTACACAACTCACTTAAAATATCCCCCAAAACTTCCTCTTATGGTGTCACAAACGACAGTTGTGTGGACAGAACTAGGAAATCCAAGAAAGAAAAAAAACACAAGGACTTGGTTTGGATGAAAGATTATCATAAAACTTTCAGAAATGGGGATAGAAAAAGGCGATTTCTTTGGAAACACTTACAAATCATTATCTATCAACTTGGATGTCAGAACAAGATAGAATTTTTTAGAGAAATCCATTTTAAAACATTTAAACTGATCTAACAAATAATGCAGTGCTAGTTTGCCCACCATCAGTGTTAAGAAAGCAGGGATCAGCAAACTTTTCTATAAAGGCCAGATTATAAATAATTTAGGCCACATGGTCTCTGTCACAACTGAACTCTGTTATTGTAGCACAAAAGCATCCACAGACAATACCCAAATGAATATGCTTATATTCCAATAAAGCTGTATTTATGGACACTGAAATATCAATTTTATATAACATGTCATAAAATTTTAAAAAACGTTGCAACTGTTTAAAAATGTAAAAACCATTCTTAGTTTGTGGGCCATACAAAATCACACAGTGGACCATATGTAGGCAGGCAGCAGGATAAATCTGCCAGTGAGGGCATTAGGCCAAAGTGAGCAGAGCCCACGAAAACCCGAGCAGCTAATGAAAATAGCACTTATCACAGGAAATTTCATTGATTTCTTTGTATGATGACTCTTGACAGCACCTTCTCCACAAGTCATTTTGACACTCTTTATTTCATATTGCTTGCTTGTGTTAGTGGTTTCATGTTTTACAAGCTGTCTCTCCAGTAAGATAGCAAACTTGAGAGCAACTCATATTCTGTAATTCAAAAAAAAAACTGACACTGGCCTTTAGAAGGTACTCAATACATACCTTGTTGAACAGAGGGAACAAGATGTTAAGAAGAGTAACAAAGAGGTTGCCAAGCTTGGGCCTGTGGCTTTCTCCAAGAAGCTGCAGAGGTGGTTTTGGGCAATGGTACCAATCGCAAGCCCCCAGTCAGGACCGGAGTGTCCACTGAGAATGCTGCTTAGGGCCAGGCATTAGAATGACCTAACTCACCTCTGATTTCAGGAGAGAGCATGAGGTTACGGAGGTCAGGTGCTGAGCATTTCTGTACTTTCAGAGCCCCAAATGAAAACTGGGTCAGAACAGAAGCAGCTTTTTCACAATGCTTCAATGAAACTGAACAGCAAGGCTGTCTAAAGATACACTCAGGCATGCAAAGGGCAGTCTCAACCCAAATAGTGAGGAAAAATGAAGACATCAAAATATCTATAATCAAATTAAAACTATTTTAGGAGACGGGAATTCCCTTTCACATAGGATAGACCAAGGCCCACCTCCCCCAAACTCCCATCCCCAAATTACTGGAGCTGCCCCTGAGGTACACCTGAGCAGCCCCGGGCTGACTCGATTCAGCAGACACCACCATGGTAGCCTTCCATCCACCAAGGGGTGCTGCTGCTGCTGCTACTAGGGTTAGAAGCCTGCGGTGGGGAGGGGGAGGGGGGAGATGGGCAGGGCAAGGCAGCCGTAACCAGGTGATTGCAAACTCTGGGGGGGCGGGGGAACAGCAGCAGGAGAAAGGGTGTCAAGTCAGGGAGGGGCTTGGCAGAGAACAGAAAAAGGGAGTTCATCCAGGACAGGGTGTAGGCAATATATTTCCTCCCACCCTTCCTTACACCAATGAGAAAGCTTAGGATGGTTGCCTTTTATGCCAGGAAACGCATTTCTGAAACCCTGACAATAATTCTTAATTCACTAGAACAAATGTCAAAAGCAGGCTCCACGTGTTGGAGTTTGTACATAAACTCGAACTTTATTTTTTTCATGTGGCACAGTTTTAAATTTGCACGAAATGCCACGGCCATGTGTTTTGAGGAAGATCCCACCTGCACACAAAGGGGCAACGCATGGGACCAAAAGGGGGAGGGGGCCAAGGCAGGCAGGAATGGGGGAGGGGCTGTCAGGGGCCGGAGCAGAGGGAAACGCAAGAAAGCAGGTAGGGATTCCGGCCTGGCAGAGGGCTGCGGAAGCTGGGGTTAGACCGGTTGAGAAGGGCCTGGCTGGGCGGGAACTTCACTGATGGCTGGGGGGTTCCAGGCTGAGGGGCCAGGGACCCACTTACTAGGGGACCGCGGCCCCTGGCCGGCTCAGGAGATCTTCTGGTTCAGCTGAACAGGCCCCCTACCCAACCGGGTCCAGCAGAGGCGGGGAACGGGCCGGCCCAGGGAAAGCCTGGCGTGGTCGCAGTCAGGGGAAGGCGGTCCAGCTCAAAAGCCCCTTCCCCGCCAGGGCCAGGTGAGGGTGGCGAGGGCAGACCCGGCTGGCGGAGCAGTGGGAAGCGCGGCCTGGCCCGCCGAGTGGGACCACCGGGGGACCCCCGCGCCGGTCGAGCGGCCGGGTCTGCCGAAGGCTACAGGGGCCGGGGACCCGGCGCGAGGGGAGGGCGCGGCCCGCCCGGCACTCACTCTCGGTGACCCGGCTGAGGCGCAGGACGTGCTCTGGCCGGATGGTGTCCAGCGCCAGCAGCTCCTGCTCCGTGACCGCTGCCCCGATGCCGTCGTCGCCCGCGTGGTGGGGCGCCTGCCGCCGCGCCTTGAGCCGGTTCAGGACGCCGCCGCCCGCCTTCTTCTTCTCCTCTTTGCCAGCCACCAGCCCCCCGGGCCCAGCCGCAGACCCCGCGGCCGCAGCCTTCGAGTTCGACCAGTTCATCGCTCCGCCGCCAAGATGGCCGCCGCCTCCACAGCGCCGTAACTATGGAGAGCGGGGGCGGGCCCGGGCGGCACCCGGGGGCGGGGCGGGGCGCGGGAGGGGGCGGAGCCTGCGGGCACGCGTCGCTGCTGCTCTCGCACCAACTTCGGTCCGGCCAGGTGGCGAGCCAAAGAGTGGCTGGGACCTTAATACCGCCACACTATCCATCAGGCCCCCAAGGTCACCCCAGATGTTTAAATATATATATAATGGCCAAATGAATTTCTGTCATATACACTGTGGACAGTGCATCTTGAGAAAATGTTTATTAATACCTTTAGCATAGAAGGTAAGTTTAAAAAGTGCATGCTATGCAAAGGCAGCTTCAAGACAAGCTTTCCAATTAGATTGCCATCCCTAAGCCCTACTGTGCCAGGTCTTGGGCTAGACATTGGGCTAGGCTACAGGAAATATAAGAATGAGGACAGGAATTGGGTCTGCGTGACACACCACTATTTCCAGCAGGTTAGCTAATGCCTGACACATGGTAGGTGCTCAATAATAACTGAATGAGTGAATGAATGAATGAATGAATGAAAGCCTGAGCAGTACCCCGCTATGGAGGAGCTCCTGCTTTGTTAGGGAAGACGGTGAAGCACATTATTCGTTATGTGCCCCTTCTGCTTCACAAGCAGGGTCAGTGTGAACGGGAAGACAGAACTCACTGCATGCCATGCAGGACGCAGCAAAGCTGCTACAAGAGCACACAGGAGTGATCTGTTGTGTCTCACCTGGTTGGAAGGGTTTGGCGGGATGGGGGCGGAGAGAGGTTTCACAGAGGCGACATGGGCACTGCGCCTTGGAAGTTAACTATTTCACTAACGGCAGGAGCACTGCCCTCTTATACCCCAAATAGCTCCTTCTCAAGGGATTCTGGATCTACACTCTTCTGTGTTGGAGGCCTAGGCCTGATGGACGCAAAGTGTGTCTGCGAGGTCTGATGTCTCCTCTCAGCTAGACACAGGCTAGAGTGAAATTACACCCCTCCTCCATAGCTTCAAGATCTGATCTATGCCAGGCCTTTCTGGGTCCCTCTCTCCTGACCTGAGGAGTTTGGGAGGGGCTGACAGGCCTCTCTTGGTTCCTGGACAAAGTCCAAACCTTACCACTACCCCAGCTGCCTAGCTGGGTGGTACAGTATGTGGCCAACTTCCTACCTAAATGTTGTCTGCCTTTGAGAGATTAGTATATGGTGGCACTTACCAAACCGTTCTGAGAGATTTTAAGAAATGTGTACAAAGAATTAAAGTCTTTCCTTTTGCAACAACTCTTTTTAAACCATTCAACAGTGAGTAGTTACTGAAGAACTTCGAGAACTTTTAATATGCTACCTGATTGTGAATTGCCAAGAGGGTGGTTTAACATGCAGCCATTTTCCAGATACTTGCTCACTTAACCTTTGTTCTCAGAGCACCAGGACTAGTTATCGGACCATGGCTTTTTACTTTGTAGGGATGACGGCAAATGTAACCCCTTTACCTGCAATTCCACATCCAGGAATTTAGCCTACAAGTATGCACAAAGATGTTCACTGCAGGACCGTTCGTAATACTGACATGTTATATTCAGTTGTATTAATTCATGTTATACAGCTGGTAAAAAAAAATGAGATGATATATTAATATATATACACTAGTATGGAAAGAGCTCAAAGATATTAAGTGGAGGAAAATGCGAGGCACAGAATCCCATTTATTTAAAATAGAGAATATATAAATAAATAGATGTGCATTTGTAACTAAAGGAAAAGGTCTGGTTACACATTAAAACGTTAACCCCGATTCCCTCTGGGAAGAAGAGTATTGGAAGAGACTAAAGGGAATATATTCATTCACTTTTGACACTATTTAGAGCTACTTCTGTACTATTTTATCGCAAGCAAATGACCATGGACTGCTTATATACTTTTTAAAAAAGAAAATATCTCACAATCTGTGTCTGGAAGGCAGACTCTATGCCGAACTAGCCTTATTTTCTCTTAAAACTGGAAAGCAATCTCAAACTTAATCAACTTTTTCTGTTTTAAAAAGAATTAAATATTAATAAATACTGCCATATGAGGGAGTCAGGGCCCGTATTTTCTCTGGTGACTACTTACGAACTGTGCTTAAAAAGAATAGACTATGTCTTTGGAGAATAGAAAACTAAACTAAAAAGAAATATATATATAATCACATATTTAACATATATCATTATATGTTATACATATAATAAATATAAAGGGGCAGGTAAAATTAGGGCTGTAAACTCCAACTTGACATTCCTCACCAAATCTTTCTAAAGGGCTTTTTAAATTTTCTTTCTTTTCTTTCTTTCTTTCTTTTTTTTTTTTCTTGAGACAGTGTTTCACTCTGCCAGCCGGGCTAGAGTGCAGTGGTGCAATCATAGCCCGCTGCAGCCTTGAACTCCTGGGCTCAAGCAATCTAAAAGGCTCTTTTAAATATGTTTTTTGCAAGATACGTATATTAACAGCTTGTTTGGGGGAAGAAAGAAAATAGAAAACTAGAAAATAGAAATAGAAAATAGCTATGTATTAAATAGTAACCCCAAAGTTTCCCTGGGCTAGACATTCGTGAAGCCTGGAGCAGAAAAGCTAGCCTCCCTTTTGCCCCAGTTGACTGCCTCCAGCTGGTTGTCCTCCTCCCTGTAAGAGGTGTGACAGTGGCTGTTTTCCAGAGCAGTCCAGAGTAGCCAGGCAGTCTGCCTCAAATCAGGCCAGGCAGGAGGGGCCTGGAGCTGGTGCAAGCAAGGTAAATAAGACATCAGAAAGCTTTTTTCTGCCGAGACTGGAAGTTCAGTCCTCCTTTCTTCTGCCTCCCTAAAAATGGCATGCATCCAACCAGTAAGTCATGCCTGGGATTGCAGGCATGCCTTGTGGTCTGGGAATGAGCACCAGTAATTTCCCTAGTACCCAAGTCACTTTACTCCCTGGCTGAGGATAAAAGCATTAATTTATTATTTATATCCCACCTGTTTTCAAAAAAGATTTCTGGCATGTCATACAGCACAAGACTGAGTAAAAATTCACCAAAGCCTTGTGCAGGGCAAGTACGTTCAAATTTTAAATGCATATATTGTTTGATCCAGTAACTTCTTAAAGGAATTCTAAAGAAATACTTGCACATATACATGAAGACGCACCAGCATGTTCGCTGCAGCAGTCTGTACTGACAAAAAATGAACACAATCTTCAAGTTCATCAATAGGGGATTGGTAAAATCAGTGACAATCTAACCATAAAATACTGTGCAGCCCTTGAGGTTGAGGAAAATCTATGTGCTCACCTATCTATGAGAACAAACTCTCTAAGACTCATTAGGTAAAAAAGCAAGGTTATTTCCGTTTGTTTAAAAAGATGATATATATGTAAACACATATAAAATGAAAGATACACACCAGACTGTCACTTGGATTATCCTTTAGAGATTAGAGGGATAGGGATGAAAATGACTTTTCACATTTTGCACTCCACATAATTTTTAAAAATACGTTTATATGTATATTTATATATTCTTACATCACTAAGTCCTTTTTTTTTTCTTCTGAGACAGGGTTCTCACACTTGTCCCCGGGCTAGAGTGCAAGTGTAATGGTGTCATCTCACTAAGTCTTAAAAAGCTACTTTTTCAGAGAAAGGCTGCAATAAACCCCCACATAACCATAGCTTCATCAGTTATCAACATTCAAAAGGTTCTTTTTTAAAAATAGTATATCATGGCATTAAGAGCACGGATTCGGGTTGGGTCCCAGTCCTCACTCTGCCACTTACCAGCTATGTGACTTTGGGTAGGTCATTTCTCACCTCTGAGCCTTTGTTTCCTTGTTTGTAAGTCAGGCCAGTCACACATCTTTCCTGGGGTGGTTGTGAAGAGGAGACGCAAAACAATAACAAATAGCACTATGCTGGTGCCAGGGAGAGTGTCCTGTGGATGGTCGCTATGGCAATATACATAAGTAGCCTCTTTCTCCAGGAGCCCTCTGCTGAGGTCAGGCACACGGGGCAGGGAGAAGCCACACAGCTTCTCTGGGAGAAGCGTGGGGACTGAAAAAAACACTCAAGTCAGAGCTGAGAGGAAAGGAGGAGCCTTGAGGAAGAAACTGGTTCAAGTGGAAGCAGTGAAGAAACCCGGGAGAGCCAGTCTTAGTACAAGGCCTTAGCCAAAAAGCAAGTGGGTTTCTTTTTCACTAATGTAAGTGAAAACAAACAAAACTAGGACTGGGGCCAGAGTTGCAGAGTGAGGTGCCCACTGCCTCAGGTTGCTAGAGAGCAGAGACAAGTCCCAGACCTCCATGCCCCGCCCTCTCTCTGCCTTGACCCCTACAGCAACAAGCTTTCCAGTAAGTGTTGGAAAAACTCATCTCTTCCTCTGCGGGGGTGGGGAAGGGTACTAAGTATGGAGAAAGGTCTGACACTGGCTCCAGCCAACCGGGAGCCTGATTTCCTTAACAAGATTAAGATCTGGACCCACAGAGTGGTCCAACCCAACCCCTGTCCTTGGCCCAAGATCTTCTGTCACACGATTTCTCTCCCTGCAACTCCCTAGAGCAGGAGTTCTTCAGGTCTCTTCCCCATTTGGCAGCTCATGCAAAGCTCCTTGAAATAGTAACAGCTAAATCTGAACTAGTAAAGAACTCCAGTTATGGGTGGGCTCAACCTAAGAAAGAGGCTCTGTGGGCTACCTGGCTTGTTTGGGCCCTGAGAACAGACTCATCAACACTGGCCTCATTCTTGGGGCTGAGCGCTGCATTCTGCCCTTCAAGGGGTAACTGAGGGAGGCAGGCCAAACTCCTTCCCTCCCATCCTCCACAAGCCAGCAGCTTCCATTCCTGCTTGGAGAAATAGGCAGGTAGGCTCTGGAGCCATGCCACACAGCATCATGGGTACTCAGAAGGCAATGGAGAGTACTGATTAAGAGCAAGATCCTGGTTTAAAATCCCAGCTGTGCCTTTTGCCTGCTGTGTGGCCTTGGGCAAGTCACTTCACCTCTTAAAGGGTAACACCAACTGGTTTGTTGAAGATTAAAGAGATAACATTTGTAAAATGCTCGGCATTGTGCCTAGCCCGTTTCCAGGGCTCAATAATGATTAGCTGTAATTATCTTTATAGCCTTAGAAAAAGCATGGACTTTGATGACAGATAGACTGGATTTAAATCTTGGCTTGGCAATTTACTGACCAGTCTACGGTAAATGACTAAACTTTTTGGTTTTTTTTACAGACAAGGTTTTGTGGTTGCCCAGGCTGGAGTGCAGGGGCCTGATCATAGCTCACTGCAGCCTCAAACTCCTGGGTTCAGGCATTCCTCCCTCCTCAGTCTCTCGAGTAGCTGGGACTACAGGCACATACCACACACCCAGCTTATTTTTAAAACAATTTTTTGTAGAGATGGAGGTCTCACTATGTTGTCCAGGCTGGTCCTGAACTCCTGGGCTGAAGCCATCCTCCCACCTTAGCCTCCCAAAGTCTGGGATTCTAGGTGTGAGCCACAGTGCCTGGCCTAATGAACCTTTTTGAGCTTCACATTTCTCAGCTGTAAAACGTAGCTGATATATTAGAGGGAAAAAATCCTTCCTGCATTCTGCTCTTCTCACGTATACTCAACACTGACAACACATCAGAAAAGGAAGCAGAGAAAAATATCCTATGGCTTAGTTTACCCGTGGGCCATCACAGAGGCTAAGTGAACGGTAAGAAGAGGCAGCTATGGGCCCAGTGTACCTTAGGAATGGGATAGTCAGGGTCTGGTGTTCCAGTGAAAATAAAAACAAACCACTTTATTTTTCCTTGAATACGTTGCTGGTTGAAACGGACAGGTAGGGTTTTACAGAGTATGATTCCCTTAACCAAACATCCTGGAAAGAAGAAAAGAACTCTTCACAGCCAAGTGAACCCCTGGGTCTCCCTTTTCCCACCCCATCAGTTCACCTCTTTGCGATCAAGGTCAAACTCAATCCCAACACAGAGTGTCACTGTAAATTGTTTATTAAAACACAAAGCAATGGACAGTGAAAAACATCCTGATTTTTTACTTTTTGGTGGGAGTGGGGTGGGGCATGGAAGGGGTAGGGACAGATGGAGACAGCCCAGAAAGCAAGCTGGCTCTATCCACCCCTATGGTCTCCCCGGCCAGCCAGGTTCAAAGTCCCTCGGTTACATCTTACTGTGCCACCGTAAATGTGTGTTGTGGCTACAAAGAGTTGGTCTGGCCTCTGCGGAGAAAGGATGGGAAACTAGAGTAGGAGCTGCAAGGGCTACTAAGAACGTGACACTTTTTCTCCAGTACTTGGTACAGAATAGAGCGGCCAGGCCCAGTGTGGAGGGGTGGGGTTGGTTTCCCGACAAGCCAGGTTAGGCCAGTAATGGTTGGAGAGGCTGCCCTGAGCTCAGAATGGGCAGCCGGTGCTAGCCTGGGAGAACTTCATGGGAGGAAAAGGTAAGATTCCTTCAATCCAAGGAGGGAACTAATCCAGGGTCAAATTTCTTTTCATTCCCTGGATCATGACGCACCAGGGAAGAGAGAAGTCAAGAATGTTTCCCCCTGCCAATTTCTCTCCCCCCACCTGGAAACTCAGCTCTCCTTTCCCGACAGTTGTCCTTTGAAAGGACGGAAAGCACACTTCAGTTTGTTGTTGTTTTTCCTCATACTGAAATCAAGCACGGAAGCTGAAAATAGAGGTGAGAATGGAGTTCTGCTTTTCCCAGTGCTGTGTGCCCCCGTCGCACAACACTGCCTGGATGCGAGAGGTGCCAAGGCCCTCTCTGCCAACTCAAACAGGCACTACTATCTGCCCGGCTGCCAGCACAATCCTGGCTCCTTGTTTTATACTCCTGGGGGAACCTGTCCTGAGAGATCCATCCTGCTCCTTTCCTGCCAGCCCAGCCAGTCCGCAAATCACCTGCTCTTATCAAGATGCGCTGGCCACCCAAAGCAGGCTAACCAAAAGGCAGCTGAGAAGGACAAACCAGATCGGCAGCAAGCCGCACATGTGCAAAGGAGAAACCCGCCCTCACTGGGCAGCTGACCCGTTGATGCCAATCTAGTTTTATAAAAAAAAAAAAAAATGAGGAAATCCAGCCCTCTTGCCTCAGGAGAGGTCTAAATACAGAAAGAGTTTTAGCTCTCTGACTGAAAAGGAAAAATTGCTCTGATCTCTCCAAAGCTTGAACATTAAGGCTTCTTTGCAATTTCCTTAGAGCTCTTTGATCCCTAATTACATCTTTCCATAGAAAAGAGACCGGTTTCTGCTGAGATTTCTGAACAGATCCTGGTTGTTTCTGGTTCTGCTTCAGTGCACTATCACTGCCTTGCCCCAGCCTCCTTCCTCAGGGGCCACAGCAGAAGGAGGCCCAAAACATACCTCCCCACCCCGCCGGTTTTTTTTTAAAAACAAAAACAAAAACAAAAACAGGAACATCTATTAGTCTCTCACTTTAGAAAGCTCCCTTGCTCTCCTAGGTTCTTTTGGAGAGCCATGGAGGACAATATTACATGTTGCCACTTGATGCCATTAAGGCTCCTCGAGGCAAGAAGACACTTGAAGAATTATGTCAGAGTAGGCCAGCAAAGGGGAGGGGCAAGAAGGGATGGGAAAGTAGCCCCACGGCAGGGACTGTAGGACCTCTGCCCAGACCTGAATCTAGAGGGAATGCCCACCCTGGCTCAGAGCAGGAGAGGAAAAGGCACTGTGCTGACCGGGGGTGGGTCCTTCCCCAATCCCCAGGGAGGGTAGAGAACCTGATTGATTCTTCCCCTGGGCTTCCCAAGGTGAGCTCATTCCTAGGGAAAGGGATGTTCGCACTAGGTAAAGGAAAATACTGCTGCTGTTTTCTGAAGTTCTCAGCTGAGATTTTAGAAGCCATGGCCAGGCCATTCCAGGAGAGGCTAGAGGCAGGATAAAAAGAGAAATTCCTTAAAACAGAAGCTTCTCCCAAAAGAGAAAGAAGTCAAATCATAATTCTAAAACTGGACCAGTTTCCCAGGCACACAAAGGGGGAGGTAAACTTAACTCAAACTTCACCCCATCTCATTAAAGCCTAAGCGACTTCTAACGTGATCCCAGCAGCTCTCAGGCAGTGGGAGCAAGAGGACATGATCATACTCTCAATCAAACAGGTGGCCCTGCAGGTAGTGGGTAGTCCTCCTGGGAGTCTAACACCATGGACACTTGAAGATAACTGTCTTTCAAATCACCAGAACTCAGGCTATTCACTGAGTGTCACAACACTAGAGATTTTTTAGAAAAATGGATCTGGTTTAAGAAAGATGAATCCCACAGTTTCTTGGCACAATGTTTCAGTAAGCAAGCATGAGTGAGACCCAAAAAGTCCAATTAGAGACCAGCTGCCCCTGACCCAAACCAGAGCTAGACTGCAGAGTCTCGGCCCATCTCCAGCAGAGGGCTTTGCATGGCCCTTCCACAAAGTCGACTTAGGCCCCATTTCTGGCAAAATAAGTTTCTCTGCTCTTGTCTTTGGCCAGCTGGGCTGAGTAGGATCTAAAAACCTGAGACAGAGCATAGATCCAATCGAAGAGCCAAGCCTCTCTTCCCCCTACACGCTAACTGGCAGCCCTCATCACCTCCCAAGCCCGGGGCAGCCTCTCTGTCCCAGCGCTAGCTCAAAACACAGGGGAACAAACAGTGCAAAAAGCAAAAGATGAACAACAGAGTAATTCTTGACACATAACATACAAAAATAAAAATAAAGAGTGCCCCAGCCCACCCCTTTAACCTAAACTTCATGTACCTATATCTTGGAAGAGAAAAAAAAAAAAAAGCTTTCAAGTTCAGCATCATGAGCCAGCTGCAGCCAGCCCTAGGCAGCTCTTATTAGCTGGGTGGGCCTGGCTCCAGGGGAATCTACCCCGGCCCCCACCATACTTCTTCCTGTTTCCTCACTTCCCCCGGTTTTTGTTAGCCATAGAAAGATGTTCCTTCCTTTCGGACACAACCAGAGAGGAAAGCGCCCATCCCTATCCCTGAGCTCAGGGGAAAGGGGTGGGCTTGGAAACAGAGGCAGAAGCAAAGCTGCTTGGCTTACAGTACCATTAGGAAACGGCCCCAGGGGTCAGGGTTTCCTTCTGAGACTCTGAGTCACTAAAGGGATGGGTTGAGGTGGAGGCGGGACCCCCTCCCTCCTCAGAGAGACCCAGGCGAACTAACAAACAAGGCAAAATGGAGGCAGCAAGTCCTCCTTCTTCATCTTGTCTAATCTATTAGCAGTGGCCCGTGGCTTTGGGGAATTACGATAGACTGGGAACCAAAGCCACTGCCAGAAGCCCAATTAGTCAGGATGTCCACTGCCCCAGGCAGGTGGTCCAAGACCAAGGCTACAGTACCTCATCCTTTAGAAGCAGGGGAGCTTCGTGAAACACTCCAGGAAGTGTTCCTCTGATTGCAGCCTCAGGCCGCAACCAACCTAGCACTGAGACGCAAGTCACGGCAAAAATAATAAGGGGCTACAATTCTCAAATGACTAAATGCTGGCCTGGAGTAATCCTTAAGAGCCAAAACCCAGGACGTGAGCCCAAGAGCTACTGACTTTGTCACATGAAGAGCAGTTCAAATATATGGAGCTCTTAAAAAACGTGTCTAATAAGGCAAACTCAAAATTAAACATATTGTAGAAAGATGGCCCTGGCTTGAGATTCTACACTCCAGCCCACACTGAAGCTAATCTTGCTGTCTGTCATCCACCAAAGGCCTTTAAGCTTGGCCGGGTCCTCCCTCATTGTTACCCTTACTGGGAAATGGATAATGGTGACCAAAAAAGGAAGGGACCAGGGAAGCTTCATTTCCTGCAGAAATTTTTCCAGGGAATTCAAGACAGACACTTAGATGCTAAGGTTAGCTTCAGAGCCACAAGGGCTGTGGCTAACTGGAGATCTTTCAGCTCACCACACCAAGACCCTGACTGCTGCCTAGATAGGGAAATGAAAGGATGGGGCGGAGCGGGGTACATACTACTGAGATCATCGCTGGGCCCACGTAGCCAATCAGTCTAGTTCCTTGGGGGCAGCTCTAGGCATAAATCAAAACTGGTTGAACTGTGAGACAAAAGGACATAGAAATAAATGAACGTCAGATACCAGACGATCTAAACAGTGGTCAGTCACTTAGTAGGGCTCAAGTCTCTGAGGTTGCTCTTAAGCTATGCTAACATAAGCCTTTTCTAATCTGAAGACCAGAAGAGGCTTTTAAGGTCAAGTGTTCTGTTGCTGCAGGCTGGAAAGCATCCCTGCCCCCTGGCAGCAAGACCCTACAAAGGGGCCAGTAAAGAGCTTCTGGGTCAGGTCCTCCTGGCTGCTGGCTCAGAGACCCAGGGAGGGAGGTACCAACAAGGTGAGGTGGTAAAGGAAAAGACATTCAAGCAGAGAACCCCAAATCCCCATGTCTCCTTCCCTTCTTGGTAATAAGTTAGTGGGATGGTTGAGAGGGAGAAGAGATTTCAAAAGAGCCAGATTAAGAAAAAAATTGAGAAGAAATCAAGTCCCCAACAGGCACTGAAATCAAAATGATTTGTTGTGGTAACAAGTCAGAGGCAATTTGAGGACTTGACTTGAACTAATTGTCTTGGATACCAGACAGTCCTCTAACTGGCACATGTCAGGGAGATAAGCAATGACAAAGCTCAGACACTTAAGGTGGAACCATCATGGGAATAATCTAGAAAGGCTTCCAAGTAAGGAAGCTTTTACTTTTCTTTCTTTTTTTAAATCACTCTTCTTTTTTCCTTTTGTCTTTACAATACAAATTATATACCTTGACATACACACTCTCAATCCCAGGACATATGAAAACACATCTGGACATGAGTTCAGAGCATACTCAACTCCCAGGACTGATCTTTTCAGGTAATAAGGTGACATTTCCCTGCTGTTAATTTGCAAGCTAAAAAAAAGGAACTGACTGCTCTGAGTTCAGAGTCCTTTCCACCAGGTATACAAATGAGGATCCTTGAACAGGAAGGATCCAGTGTACCCTAAGTACCCTCAGGAGGAAAGAAACGGCTGGGGGTCAGCCACAGAGAGAGGACTAGGACGGAAGCAGGTCTGGGACCAGGTGGTGGATGAGGGCTGCTCTCTACTCACTCTGCCTCTTTTTATCTCCTTTAATTTGTGTGTGGTTTTTTTGGTTTTGTTTTGTTTCTCCATTAATCATTGTGAAAAATACAGAAACCAAAACCACCAGGTTTGGTTTCTTTCCTGCACCCCTCCACCGTGTTCAGGATGGTCATTTGTTCTCACAACCGGCAGAGGCAGAAGAGGGTTGGAATGAAGACTCCGAAGGCCACCAGGATGGGAAACATGAGGCTGCTGTTGTCCGAGGCATAGGGGTTGGGTGTGCGGGGGCCTGACTGCACCCGGTTCTTATTGGCCTGTTTTTTGAGATTAGACCCTTCATCGTATTCTTCTTCTTCTTCTTCCTCTTCTTTCTTCTCCAATCCTGGATGAGGCTGAAGCTTTGGTACATCTAACACGAGAAAGAAAACACCTGTTAAGTAAGACCCACGGCATTGAAGTGAGATCTTTAAGAGGAGCAAATGAGCTATAGTAAAGAGACTTCTGCGACCTAACCAGGGCCCACAGGAAGGTGCAGAAGTAGCAGAAATAGCCTCTGGCCTACAGAACAGCAGAGAGCTGCAAAAACCAGTCTTTTTTAGATTTAACTAAAAAATAGTAAAAGCCCTACCCACAGGGAGGCTCACTATTCTCCCTTCCTATCTTACTTCATAGCCCCAAGAGGACAGATTGGACAGGAACAATGAATGACCCGACACCCAAAATCTAACCTTTCCAAATCCCTCCTCCTCCTTCCCACAAGCTCACATTCCTTTCCTTTCCTTTTTTTTGAGACAGAGTCTCACCCTGTTGCCGCAGTAAAGTACAGTGGCATCATCATAGCTCAGTGCAACCTTAAACTCCTGGGATCAAGCGATCCTCTTGCCTCAGCCTCCTGAGTAGCTGGAACTACAGGCATGCACCACCATGCCCAGCTAATTTTTCTATTTTTTGTAGCGACAGAGTTTTGCTCTTGCTCTGGCTGGTCTCGAACTCCTGAGCTCAAGCCATCCTCCTGCCTTGGCCCCCTAGAGTGCTAGGATTACAGGCATGAGCCACCATGCCGGGCCCATGTTCCCTTTTGATTCACACAGCAACTTAAGAAAAGCTGGTCCCCAGAGTTCTGGGTTCTCAGTACATATTACCCCTCTGTCCTGCCTCCTCCTTATGGACTTGAGCGTGGTCTGTTTGGTGGTAAGACATCCTCTAGATGTCATAATATTAGCATTTAGGTGGGAACATCAAGACAATAGGATGAGATCTTCAGTGCATTCAAGATGAGTTGGAAAAAGGCACAAAGGTGGGATGGGGGAGAAAAGCCACTAAGACACAAACTTTCTCTGCAAAAAATTTGGGAGGGTGGCAGCCAGGATAATCTAAACCCTGAGAAAGAGACACACCCTAAGGCTGGATCCCAAGGACCAGGAGATATAAATAAGTGAACTTTTGTCCCAGCACAGCCCAGCGATGCTGGAATCTTTCAGAGCATACCAAAACTCTAAAGCACTACTCCCTTTACCTTTTTCTCCTAGGAAAGCCTGGAAACAGATGTCAAACAAAGAAACAGATTAAGGACAAGTTTTAGGTGATTCCAAATGACTACAAGGGTCAGGACACACCAAAAGGTACCATTATTAATCCCAATTTACAAGTAAGTTAAAGGAATTTATCCAAGACCAAACAGCTGATCGAATGGTAGCAACAAGATATGAACATAGACCTTACTCTAAAGCTTATAGCTAACATCATATTATACTCTATCCTCATCCATCTGATTCCAAATTCCCCACAATTTGGCTTTAAGTGTTTCGAAAATAGTGATCAGCTAAATCATCTCCCAAGGGTTTCCTCAACCGCATCCTTCAGCCAAAATCAAAAAGCAGATCAAAACACAACTTACCATCCACGGTCCCAGCCATGATATAGAGTGCACAGACTTTGGGATTGTCATAATATCCCTAAGAAATGGGAAACAGTGGTCAACCCCACACAGCAGCAGGCATCTTCCCCCGTACCCACTCTTTTCAGCCTCTCCTCAGCTGTGAGGCAGAGTAGGGGTGTTACCTTGACAAACTCAATGTAGAGTTTCCCTGTGAAAGTTGACACCTCCCCCTGGACGCTCAGCTTCCCCTTTCTGATGCTCATAGGGATGATTTCATCGTGAGCTGTGCTGTGCCCAACACGATCAAAGATATCCAAGTCCTTCACCACGACATGGCCATTCAATCGTACATCAAATACCTTCCAGGATTAGAAAAGGAGACAAATGTCAAAGCCACCAGCTTCACATCCCTTCAAGCTGTTGGACATTATGCATGCACCTGCCTGGGCTTCAAGTTCAAAAATAATGTAAGAAATGATGAGCCTTGGTGTGGGATGGGGGAAAAAAAAAAGAAATAATGAACCTAGGGTGACTAGAGTCTTTAAAACCTGGGCCAAATCAATGCTGTGTTCCTTCACTGTCAAGGAGGTTTCATACTGGCCTTACGGAACAAAGAATACAAACAAAAAGCTCCACATGGAAAGAAAGAAATTCACAGGAAGGGAAAGAGGAAAAGAATAAGGCTAAAAACAAGCTGTTGAAAACCATGGTGGGAGCAGTAACCAGGAGGGCCTTAATACGATCAGTTAGTGGCAAAAACCAGGATTCTGGCATTGCTTTCTGTCACCAACCCCCAAAGCAAATGCAGCCTTGTGGGCAATGGGATATAGCTTCTCTAGAGACAGAAGGAATCCAGCTCTTCCTCAGAGCTCATCTGTTCCTCCCTTCTAGGGAGGCTCTTACACTCTCTAGCCCCATAGCAGAAGAGTGTCCAAGAGTAGCATGTCCCACTGGTCACGCGGAGGCCTGGCCAGGCCTCACCTTCTGCTGGGACTGTGCAAAGTAGACCTCGGCAAATTTCAGCACCAGCACGTAGTCCCCCTCCTCCTTGATGGGCACTTCGTAGCCAAAGGTCTCCTCATTGTACCGCTCAGTTTGATACAGGATCTGGTCCTCGGGGTTGGAACGCAGGATTGGCAGTTTCATGCCATAATCTGAGGCTGGGAACAAAAAGACAAAAAGAAAGCACATCAGAGGCAAGACACAAAAGAATAGCGGAGACCCCAAAACTGCCAGAGGCATTTCCAGGGCAGTGCTAATAACCCTCTCCACCCAAGGGGCCACCCCCTCTGCACCTGGCTCCAAACAGAACTCAAACAAAGGCAGGAATCTGACAGCCATTACCAAGGAAGAGTAAAATGAAAGAAACTAAACACTGATCACCCCAACAGCCCCTATAACCCTCAGAGCGGAACTTTCTGAAAGCACATTAAAATGACTCTTTCCCAACTGTATGGAGAATGATGGGAAGAGAGCAAGTCGAACTCATTATTACAAGAAAGTGCTACGATGCAGCTGCCCGGTTCCCTGAAAGGGAGAGCTTCAGAGAAACCTCCTAAACAAGGGGGATAGCCAGGAACTCTATACAAGGTGATCACGTTCAAAGAATGTTTTTTCTCATTCAGAAAGGCTCTGAGTCTAAAACAAACAGGATATCTGGTTAGGAAAGTCATTCTTCATTGTCTTTTCTACAAATAAGATTTCAGCTTTAGCTTTATCTTGTTTTTTTAAATAATTTTCATTTTAAAAGTTCAAAGGCTAGTAAACAGAAACAGGCTCATAAATGAGGGGTGTGATGCTCTCTAATTTCCTTTAGGTCCGAGCACCTTAACTTCCCAGACTCACAATGCTCTACCTCAGCTACTCTCTTGAACAGTCCCCCAGATAAACCAACAGAAGAAAAAAAATTCCTACTGTATCTCCAGCACCTAACACGGTGCCTGGCACATAGCAGCCACTCGATATGGTTTGCTGAACGAACCAATAGCAATGAAGGAGGTACGTGCAAAGCCGCGAAGACGTGCCATTCTATCCACGAGGCTAGAGCATCCTGCAGGGAAACAAAATCTGCCAAGGTGCTATGGGCACCTCTGGTTTAAGATGACCGAGTCCTGGGTCCTGGCGGAGCCACCTTTCCCATTTCACAAACTGACAAGGAATAAGGCAAGGTAAATGCAAAAAGATACTTAACCCCGGGGCAGTATTGGAGGAGCCAAAAGCCTCTACGCCCCCAGCCCCCTCCCAACCTTGGTAGGAGATGAGTTGTACATGTTTTCTTCCTCCCACACAACAAACTAAACTGAGATCTTTCGTCATAACATAAGATATCACATTTCAGCTCCAGAGATGAATAGTTATGCTTCCTCCTTCAGAGAGCAGCCTGACTCTTTTATCCTATAAACACAATGAGGCTTTCCAGTGCTCCATAAATCTGTTTTCCAAAGTACAGATCTAGCACTAGTTCAATCTCTCCTCCAGCATGGAATTAATATTCCAAGACCACCTTCCAATCTCACATGGAGACCCTGAAAACATTTGGCACCTTGGTCCTTTGGGAGATGCCCAGGACCAGTTATTCCCAGAGCTGTATCTTTGGAATCACCAAAACTTCAAGGGAGAGGACATGGCGAAAGGTGAAAGATTAACTAAAAGACCCACTGGCTGAGGTCAAGCCCTCGAAAAAATAAACATAACTGTTAACGGTTCCTGTAAACGACATCAGCCACCAGATCAGATGGACTGATGAGACAATGGAACAGGAAACTCATTGCACTTTTGTCTTTAGACTTTTTTCTTCCTATTTCTCCTCAAGAAATCAAAGAAGGGTGGCTGAGCAGCACTACAAAGGATGTCCTGCTAACAAGCCCCAGCTCTTTCCCAGGCTCAAAAAACCATTACCGCGGGATACAAACCTATAAAGACTAAAAGACTGCTATTTCTCTTCCAACTGAGCTCTAAGAATTTCCTTCTTCCATGAGGACCGTGATCCTTAGAAATTTGGAACATTAACTAGATTTGATTTATAGATACACTGAAAATTTTGTGCATGTGTAGGGAATCTTTTTTTTTTTTTCTTGCCAAGTGGAAAAAGTGAGAAACCGACAGTAATGTAATCTATGGCAGTCTCAGTCCCGCAGCGAAGAAAACTCTGCCATGTGAACAAAAATTACTTAACAACCTTGGAATTACCTTTAAATATTTTCCCGTTAAAGCCCAAGTGGCTTTCCCAAGAGATCTGCCACATGCAAAGTTGAATTTGCCCAAGTCCCGAGAGCTGCAGCAGCCAAAAGGGTTTTTCTTCCCTCCTTAGCCTTTATGCATTCACAGCTAAACAGATTTCTCTAATACAATGAAGTGTACAGTCAGCACGCTGCTGATGTTGGCACAATATAGCTCAGACAGTTAACCAAAAAGGAAGGGGGGCAAAGGGCCTACATTATAGTGGCTGTTGCTTCTCAGTTTTTAGACAGTGGAGCAGCCAGGCTCCTAGAAAATTCAGCCCAGGTTTCAGAGTAAGAAAAGTCTGGATATGAATCCTCACTTTGCCACCTACTAAGTAACGCTGAACAAGCTGTTTTCTCGAGGTCTGTTTTCTCACCTGTAAAATGGGGGTATCACGTACCCCACAGCATTGTGGTAAGAATAAAACAATCTGTAAAGAGCTTGATACAATGTCTCATGTGGAGACACAGGCAGTTAAGTATGCTACCTGGGCAAGGGTATACATACCATAAGCACTAAATAAATGCCTCCACTCCAGTGAGAACACCACTGCAAAGCTCTCCCTGGGGGGCTCCGGCACTGCTCTCCACCCCAATATTAGGCCTCACAATCACCAGATTATTCTTCTGAACCACTTCTTTCTCAAGTGAGGCCAGTTCCCTAGAGAATTTTTCTGAATGGACTGAACCCAAGGATTCAGGGACCTGAATTTTCTACCTGAGAACTTTTAGTACTTGGAGGGCCTGCAGGTGAAGCCTGCCCATTAGGTGACAGTACAGGAAGAGAATTCTAAATGAATCCCGTGGCCTTAAGCAAATCAGAATCTGATAGGCTCAGGTTCCCTGCCAGCTTTTTTCCCCTCGGCAGCCACATTCTGCCCTATTTTTAATTCCATGTAAAAGGTCATCAAGCGAAGATAGAGACACTTTAACCTACTTGACGGGAGAGTTTTCAAAGCCACGTGAAAGATTTCTAAAGCATGAGAAGCTTTTTTGGAGAAGGAAAACAAGGCTCAGAGAGGTAAAGCAAGTTCCTCAAGTTCATTCAACTTCAGCAGGTATCCTTTCTATGAAGAGGAAACAGCCTCGCCCTGAAACCAAGCCAAGTTCTGTGCCCTCAGGCCAAATAACCAGGTCTTCTCCTAGCGAGAGTGAAGAGGAACCCAGAATGACCAAGAACCTGGGATGTGCAGCATGCCAAAACCCCAAGATGAGCGCTTCCAAACCACTTTCTGTAGCGGTATCTCCATCTGTGGAAGCACACAGGATGAAAAAGCCTTTTCCAGGCTGTAAGCATACAGGTATCCTCAAGGCAGAAATGAAATCCAATAAACATTATTAAGTATCTTTGAAAGCATAAGCCACCAGATGCCCTGGGCCACTCACAGTTACAAGAATGTTGAACTACAAAGAAACTATAGAGAAACAGCAAGTTCAAAAGCAGGCCAAACCCTTATCTGGGACCAACTTGGCAACAAATATCTGAATTCATTCAACACAGAATGCACTTTCCTCGCATCCTGGAAACAGTATCAACAGGCATATGGGAAAAGAAATGAGGCACACAGTTACTACTGCAATTAGTGTACATAGCTACACGAGGCAAGGGTCTCCAAATACCTGGCACACCCTTATCCAAACAGGGCCAGAGAAGGAAAGGCAGAGTAAACAGCTGCACTTCCCTTGGTGGGGCTGACTCCTTAGCAGATAGAGAGCTGCCCCCTGAGAATGGAAGTTTATACACATCTCAGCCCCACACGTAATGCCAGCAAAATGCTACTCTCAGGAACCTGCTAAGTGCAATGTTGCAACAAGTTCCTCCAAACTGCAGCTGACAACCACCACCCCCCACTCCCTATCCATGCCCTAATACTGCTACAATTCATACCCGGATTGGCAGAGTGGAACAGGCAACCTCCATTTATACAATGCCCCAAGAGCCAGTGTCTGAAATAGGACTCCAGTATGCATGAACTTTGGTAGGTCTCATGTAATTTTACCTGCTACAGTAAACTCCTCCCAAGAAACTGCCAACTATGAGCCAATAACCCAAGGACAGAGGGCCTGGCTGACTGCTGACCAGGCCAAAAACAAAACAAAACACCGCCACCTGCACCAGCAAACTAAAACCAGAATTTCTGAATAAGGGCGGTATCTGGGGACTGAAACTGTGTGGTCCTAGTCAGCTTTATCCTCCGCACAATGGACCTAACAGGACAATGTAATCAATGTAAGGCCTGGTATCTGCTGAGAGAAAGAAACCATCTGCACGTTGCCCTCACCACTGCTATCTCAAGAGGCAAAGTCCACAAACTGTCTCTAGTTTCCTCAAAGGGCTCCTTCCTCCCTGCCCACACCCATGAAAGAGGAAGGGTCCAGGATGGAGATAGTAATGACCTCCTGCTATAAAAGCCTGGCTTTGGCTGCTGTTACGGCTGCTAAAGACTGGAGCCTGACTCAGCTGAACCCAAGCTACTGCGATCTGCATGCCAGGACTAAACAAATTCCAAGACAAACAGAGAACTTCAGAAAACAGCCCTGTGTCCCAAGACCCTCACATGTATGAAAGCAATAAACTCCCTGATATAATAAACTCCAGGACATTGTAATTAACTTGGAGGAACTAAGTTAAACTCTTCAGTAAAAGCAAGAGCCAAATCTGGGCATCGTGAAAAAAGAGTGAGAGAAAAGTCTGTCTCCTAGTTGTCTAGAGAGGGCATATTGCCAATTTGGCAGCCTCTGAACTCAGCATACAGCATAAATCTCCCTCCAACACATAAAGCAAGGAACTTCCTTCTTAAACCTGTTTTCCAATCCCACTTACAGAAAAAACAGAATCTAGAGCAGATTTTCCCCAAAAAGTGGGCGATGGGGAATCTACATCAGGAGCTCCTGGTGCAGAAACCTGGGTCCCTATTAGATCTGGAAGGGGGACTAGGAATCTGCATTTTCAACCAGCTTCCCTGGCAATTCTTACACTAACTTTGAGAACTGTACAGCTCTGTAAAAACTACTGTTGCTCAACCAGTTCAATCACAATCATTTTCCCCCTAAGCTGGAATCATACCTCTCAGGACCATATCCCAGGACCACCTGGGATAGGTTGCAAGCATCTCTGATAGAAAATAAGATTCTTACACTGGTTGACCCAGTTCATACACAGCCAACAGCCTCACGTGCAGGACGGCTTCAATATAACCACCCTCTGGGGGCGGCCTGCAGCTTCTACTTTAAAGCCCACATATTCTTCGCTCCAAGGAGGACGAGGGAGGAGGCCACGATCAAACTTTCCTGGCCCATCGTCTTCAACGATTCCTTTCTATTCTGGCTAAGAATCAAACCCCGCTCCTGCAGAAGGGGCAAGAGAAGCGGCCGGTTTCTGGGTCGGCAAGAATCTAGCAGGAACTGTCTAGCTAGGAGAGCAGGGGTACCGATGATCTACAACCCGAGAGGCCTCGAGGTGGCAAGAAGCCGCCCTCATCATTACTTTCCCAGCTTGGATGGGTACGAGAGGTTGAGAAAATGAAGGATGAGAGGTCCAAATACAACTTCTTGTCAACTCTCTGCCTCGATGGCTCTTGGTAGCTTGGAGCCAATGCCAGGCCCTGAGCTCTGACCTGGCCCCCGAGGAAGCTGCAGAGAGAAACTTCGCTCCAGAGACGTGGCCCCAGGGTCAAGGAAGGGGTTCAGGGCCAGCAACCCTCGGCCGGCTGCGCCCAGCCCGGCAGGCCCCGAATCCCGCGGTTCGGCTGAGGGGCTCTCACCTCGGCCCACCCGGCCTTCCAAGGGGTCCTTGCGGAAGTGAATCCCGTGCACGTCCACATGCGACTCGCCGCCCGCGTTGACTGCCCAAATGACGCTCTCGGGCAGCCCGGCCCCCGCCGCACCGGCCACGCCGAGCCCCGGCCCCCCGAGCGCCGGCAGCAGCAGCAGCAGCATCAGTTGCAAGAGCGCCACAGCGGCTCCCTCAACCGCCCGGGCCCCCAGCATGGTGGCCACCACCGCTGGGTCAGCCCCCGCCGACCCTTGTCCTCGGCCGGCCGCCAGGCCGCCCCAGACTCAGAAAGACAGCGCCACGGGCCGCTCTGCCTCAGCCGCCGGGGACATGTCGCTCTCAGGCCTCCTTCTTCTCAGCCACGGGTGCCACCTCCCACCTCAGGAACAACCTACCCCGTCGCCCAGCCCCCGGCCCTGACCCTGTAGCCAATCAGCGCCCGGCCCTCATTGATTACCCACCACCCCGCCAGGATTCGCCCGCCCATTGGCTTCCAGGAGCGGGAATGGGCGTGGCCACTCCTAGGCGCCAGCCCAACCATCGGGCACGACAAGGAGCGCGCTCAGAGGGAGGGAGTTCGGTTGAAGCGGCGGTTCGGTGCGGAAGTGGCGGGTGCAGAGCCCAGGCAGCCCCGGAATCCCACAGCTGAATGAGAAAGGTGGCCTGGGGGGGGAAGGTTTAGAGTAGGGCGCACTGACACGTCGCCAGCACTTCCGGTGCTCCATAGCTTGGGACCAAATAGGCTCTGGAGGGGGCTTGCTGACTTTCCCGCCCCCTCTTCTCGGGGAGAGGTATGAGCATAAGCTCTAGTAGGAGAAGTAATGGACACGCTCCTGACCTAGGAGACTCAGTCCTTTTCCCCAGGTGAGGCAGAGGCCACATGCACAGGTCCTGAGAGCGCCAGTACCACGAGGATAGGGCCCCGCCCCCACCCCTTAGCGGGCTCGGGGCGGGTGGTAGCGTCCAGACAGCTGTCCAATCAGAAGGCTCCAACGCAGCGGAAACGCGTGGCTTTTTGAGGGGAGGGCTCCAGGCTGCCCCCGTCTCCATGGCGACAGCCTCTGGCCGGCCTCAGCGATGTAGGGGCGGGGCTGGGGCATCCTCGGCCGGAACCAGAGTTGTCGCCGACGGTACCCAGTCTGGAGGCCTGGGCTATCCCGTGTGGGCATGATCTGAGCTTCCTCTACTCTTTGGCAATTCACGCAGCGCTTTCCTACATTGGCGATCCCGGCGGCTCTATCGCTGCCCAAACTCCCATTTTGCCGAAGGGGAAACTGAGGCCCAGAGAGAGGTTGATCGTTGCCAAAGGGTCTCATCGCAAGTTTAGGGCAGAGTCAAGGCAAGAAACCGTTTATTCATTTGTTCCATAAATACTTACGAATTTGGAAATTCTCCCCAAATTAGAAAAAACTTTTCTAGTTCCTACTACTAGGATTGTCAGGTTTGGCAGATAAAATAGAGGAGGCCCAGTTAAATCTGAGTCTCAGATAAACAAATGGGACATACTTACACTAAAAAATAATCCATTTTTTATCTAAAATTCAAACTTAACTGAATTTCTTGTATTTTATCTGAGAACCCTACCTACTACATGGTAGGCAATGAGCTTTGTGCTACAGTGAACAAAAGCACACCTGAGACCTCATGTGGGAATCACAGACTTTGAACAACCCATGACCCAATTAATTATTTAGTTAGAACAATGATTAGTGCTATAAAGGAACAAAACAGGGTGCCAAAATGGAGAATATCAGTTGGGGGGGGAGGTATTAAATATACCGGAATTCCTTCCCCAGTTCCCCAAGTCAGACCCCAAAGGGGTAATTTTTGGAGATGTCCCCTCCTAGTCTCATTCTGCAAGCATCTGGCCTTGCTTCCTCCCGTGGACACGTTTCCCCTTCCAGGGTGTGTCTGGGGCCCTGCACTGGGGTTTCTAATTCTACTCTCCTCTTTCTGAAAACTGCCATCTTTGGAAGATCCTGACAACTCAGAGGTTGAATAGCCCTCAGAGGCATTGTTCAAATGGGGGACAGAGGACAGAGGTGATGGGACTTCCTCCCTCCCTGGCAGCTGGCCTGCAGAGCCCATGTCCCAGCCACATACTACACTGCCTCCAGGAGCTCATGTTTATTTTATCCTCAAGGCAGTCTAGTCCAAGAGAAACAATCACAAAAAAGGACTAAATTTTTTTGGGAGACCTCAAAAGGCCTATCCTTAAGCCTTCTCTCAGCCCCTCGAAACTTTGATCACCCCAGGCTAGCCCCAGTTGGCCTCTTCAGATTCCATTCCTGCTTGGGCCACCCTTGTACCAAGAAGCCTGCCCCCCTTCGGAGAGCCAGCTGCTTGTGTATTAGGCTGTCTCTTCAGTCAAACATAAATTCCGCGACCCTGGAGGCAGGATGAGCGTGGAATCTGGGTCAGGCTGTCTGAGTTCTATGCCCAGTTCCACCATGTACCCAGTGCGTGGCCTTGGGCAAGTGATACACTTCTCTGAGTTTGTTTCCTCAATTGTGAAATACAGATACAGTCTCTGTCGCTTAACGACAAGGGTATGTTCTGAGAAATGCGGCATTAGGTGATTTCGTCATGTGCAAACATTATACAGTGTCCTTACACAAACCTAGATGGTATAGCCCACTGCACACATAGGCTATATAGTATAGCCTATTGCTCCTAGACTATAAACCTATATAGCATGTTACTCTATTGAATACTCTAAACATATCTAAACATGGAAAAGGTACAGTAAAAATACAGTATTATAATCTTATGGGACCACCATTGTATATGTGGTTCACCATTGGCCAAAACATCATTATGTGGCATATGGCTGTTAAAATAGTTCCTACTCCAAAGGGTAGACCTGAGGATTAAAGAAAATAATGCAACCAAAGGAGGACGAGGAGAAGGTGACAGTGTGCATAATAAAGTCATTAGAATGATTAAATGCATAAATAAAAATGGAGACCATGGTGTAAATACTACAATATCAACCACCCATACCTACATATGACCAAAACTTAAGCCATCCTGATTCCCCCAAAATGCTAACTCTAAACATAAAACACAAACATAAATTTTTGTCCTTATTTAAATGATTCAATAGAATTAAACCAATCAGCTATAGACAAATAAGCGGCATCTCTGTTTATGTTAGAAAGAACATATGACAACCAATCACAAAAAGGGTCAAAATACTTTTTCCTTTGTGCTTTTTAAACTGTGCTATAACTTCTGTAAATTCAGACTTCTTGCCAATCTTGGTTTGTAATCTCCCAATTCACAGGACAGGGTCTCACTCTGTCGCCCAGCCTGGAGTGCAGTGGCCCGATCATAGCTGGTTGTTACTTTGATTTCCTGCACTCGAGGGATCCTCCCAATACAGGCTGTTTTTTGTATGCACAATAAACTCGAAATTTTAACTTGATCTGATTTTATTTTTGACAGATTAGTGCCTGGCACAAGCAAGCACTCAACCAATTGTTATCCTGAAATGAAACGGTCTCCTGAGTTCTTGCTTTCTGCAACTTGTACCCCCACCTTGTATTGTAAAAAGTTTCTAGATCTATTCTTTAGGAACACCCCCAGAGGTCTTGAGAAGTAAAATCTCTGAGGTTACAGCCTCCCCTAACCACTTTCTGCTGAAGGACCATGTGCCCTTTGAGGGTGACCATTTCTTCTGTAGATGGTACACAATTGCCATGGGGCTAGTGAAATTTGTGGTACTATTCAACAGGGGATTTCCTAACAGTACTGGGCCCCTCAATTTACTAAACCCTTTCTCTTCCCTTATCTCATGAGGTTTTTACACCATATGAAAGCCCCATAACTTATCACTATTTTATTAGGTTATTAAATATGAAATGTCTGATTCCCTTAAGTACTAAGTTTGACAGTTGATATCTCTGACATTTCACTTTGACACTTCTTGTTTCATTTTTATTGTGAAGGCACATCCTCAGTCCTTCAAACCCATGGTTTTGCTTGTGATTATCTTTCAAGTGTTTTTTTTAGAGCAATTTTTGTGAAACCATGGATAAGTCAAAAGCTTGTGTTATTTTTGAATATGCATCGTGGCACCAATGTAGCACAGACAGCTTGAAATATCAACAAAATGTTGGGGAAGGATGTGGCTAATGAACACACAGTAGGTCGATGGTTTGAGAAGTTCTGTTCTGTTCTGGTGATTTTAATCTTGAAATTGAGCCACATGGGCAACCTGAAACCAAGGTGAATGATGATGAGCTGAAAGCTGAAGTGGAAGTGAACCCTTCTCAACCTATGCATGAATCAGCAGCTAGTTTGACATTACTAGTCCAACAGTTTTGGACCATTTGAAACAAATTGGCAAGGTAAAGAAGCTGGATAGATGGGATCCGCATGAATTAAACAGGCATCAGAAGAGAAATTGTCTCCAAGTTTGCCTTTCTTTGCTGTCATGACATAAAGGTGAACCATTTCTACACTGTATTGTTACGTGTGATGAAAAATGGATTCTTTTTGACAATCACAAGCATTCGGCTCAATGGCCGGATAAAGACGAAGTGTCAAAACATGGTCCAAAACTGAATATTCATCAAAAAAACCTAACGGCATCTGTTTGGTGGTCCAGCGCTAGTATTATCCACTACAGCTTCATGAAACCTGGTCAATCCATTACAGTGGATGTCTACTGCAGCCAACTGGACAAAATGATGAGGATGCTTGAGATTAAGCAGCCAAGCTTGGGTAACAGACACAGGCCAATCCTCTTGCAAGACAACGCTCCACCACATATGGCACAAACAACACTGCTCCAACTACAGAGGCTGGACTTGGAAACTCTCTGTCATGCACCGTATTCACCAGACCTTGCATCAACTGACTACCACTTCTTCCAGGCTTTGGACCACTTCTTGCAAGGAAAAATACTCAATTCTCAACAAGCTGTGGAAAATGCCTTTTGTGATTTTATTGCCACTCGCTCTCCAGGCTTCTTCGCTGCTGTCATAAACAAGCTACAATTAAGGCAAAACTGTGTTGATAGTTTAGGCGCATACTTTGATTACTTGTACTGCTTCTTGTTTGAGATATAATAAACTACACTTTTGATTCAAAATAGGACATTTCATATTTAATGACCTAGCTGTAACTGAGGAAACGACACCCAGAGGCATAGGAGCTAGAGGTTTTCAAATGGCAGGCACTGCTCCTGCAAGCAGAAATTGGTGCCTACAAAATGTGTTCTCTGTTTATAGTCTCCCAATTCACAGTCTATTGTTTTATTTTGTTTTGTTTTGTTCTAAAGACAGCGAGGGTCTCACTCTGTCACCCAGCCTGGAGTGCAGTGGTGTCATCATAGCTCGCTGCAACCTCAAATTCCTGGGCTCGATCTATCCTTCTGCCTCAGCCTCACAAAGTGCTAGGATTACAGGCATGAGCCACTTGCACCCAGGTTAGGGCTGGTTTTATGTAAACATTTCTTCAAACCCTCCAGCACCCTCTTAGGATGGCAGACCTGCCCTTCCAAAAGCTCAGCACTTGTCCTCAAGACCAGAGGCAGCATCCAGAAGAACCAGAACAAGTGGTTTGAGGAGAAGGAAAGAGAAGTTTATTACTTTGCTGGCAAGTGAGGAGGATGGAGACTCCTGTCTGAAATGCCATCATCCTAATAATAAACAGAAATACAGAGCTTTTAAAAGGTGGGTTCTCAGCTTCAGGAAATTGCTGTCCAACTACAGTTGATGATTCTAATTGTCCCATCTCCACTGAAGACAATCGTGTGACCTCCACCCACGACCTCCCTCCACCAGGTCTGGGCTGAGCCATCTCCTGGAATACAAAGAACAAAAGACGTGACCCTGCCCCTCCCAAGCCCTGGCCTGCAGCAAGGGTGCAGGTTTTAGTTCTCAAAAAGGAGTGGATGTTTTAAAGAGACAGAAAATATTTTCACCGTTTTTTCCAGGCCATTCCCTCTGTTACATATTCCCCACTGTCAATGTTTCCCTTCCATATCTATGGGAGGAGGGGTGACTACTCTGCTACAACAGGAACCAAAATTTGGGGGACAGACAGAACTGGGTTCAGTTCCTCTCTCAGTGGCTTCCCAGCCACGTCATTCCCTTTCCCTCTGAGTCTCTTCCCTCCTAAAATACAAATGAGATGATCCACCTCACAGTGCTATGAGAACTAAAAGAGAGAGTTTTCAAATGGACATCAACTATTTTCATCTATTTGTGGGAAAAAGATACACTTTTTGTAGACAATGCAAATAACATGGAAGAGAATTTTAAAAAGATAAAATTCACCATCCTCTATCGAAAACTAAGATGAGGCAGATAAACCTAGGCTCTGACAGAGCAGGTTCTCAATAATCATTGGTTCCTACCCATTTGATTCTCATAACCACCTCAAAAAGTTGGAGAAATAGGTCATGTCCCCATTCTGCAGAGGAGAAGCTAAAGCTCAGAAGGGTTAAGTGATTTGCCCAAAGTTAAACAACAAAGAGTCAAAATCTGGTTTTTTAGATACTAATCTATTAATATTACTTTTCCTCTGAGCTTGGCCATGTATCAGACACAGTTTGGTGCAAATCACAGCTCTGCCATTAATCACTGTGTGACTTTGGGTAAATGCATTCACCTCTCTGCGGCTCAGTTTCCTCATCTGTGAAAGGGAGATAATAATTGTACGTATCTCATAGGATTGTGAGAAATAAAAAGACATTTTAAACTAGGAAAATAAAAAGGACATGTTTTTAAAAACTAGCATTGTGGGACCATTGAGCACATAGCTAAGTGTTCCATAAATCATAGTCATGGGTGTTGGAGGCATAGAGATGTGGATTCAAAACCCCAGGTCCACTTCTTAGAACTGTGTGGCCTTTGGAAAGTCATTTCTCCTCGCGTGGTTTCAATCTCCTCATCTGTAAAATGGGTATAATTAGAAGACCTACCACGTAGGGCTGTTAGGAGCCCTTAGCAGAGTGCCTGGACCATAGAAGGTCCCAAGTGCACAGTACCTATTAATCATACATGAAGAAATAATTATAACGTAACGCAGGCAATCTGATAAGTATTACAGAAAAGGCCCTGGTGAAGTGCTCAGGCTAAAGAGTTCGGAAGAATCTTCCACCCAGGGGAGGGAAGAGCCAAAGGGAGCTGGAGTTCAAAAGTGGAAGACAGAGCAGCTGTTTTTGGAGCCCCCAGAGGCAATTTCACCTTGACCCATAAAACAGAAAAGGGGCGTATCTTCCCGTACAGATAAGGATCAGAAGAACAAAGCACGCTATTAATTAAGTCTTGCCTATTTTAAGTTTCTGGGATATTTTCCCCCCTTAAAGATAAGCTCACAATACAAGTTCAAAAGGTCAGCCCGGAGAGGGGGTGGGAGCCAGCCCTGCCAGCCCTTGGACATTGGGGTGGGTGGTCTGGTCCCAAAGCCAAGTTTCCACATCTTGGGCCTCTGGGATTTAGACCACAGGGGGACCTGAGCCACCCAGAGAGGGAGGGAGGCAGCCCACCATGTCTCCAGTCCTGGCCCCTGGTGGGCGATTTGAATCGAGGAACCTGGCCGGGTCTCCAACTTCTCAGGAGGGAGAATGAACTTGGCGTGTCTACGCTTCCCCCAGGAGGATATGAGTCACAGGGAAGAAGCCAGCCAGGCCTAGCGTGGTAGAGGACAGAAAAAGCAAGCGCCTTCCCATCTGGTTGGCCTTGGGCAAGTCACTTTCTTCTGCACCTCACCTATGAATGAGGTGATGGCAACCTTCAGCCTCCTAGGGTTGGGATGAGGACAATAGTAACAGAAAGCAAACATCGGGAGAGTGCCGTGCAGGGCACGGTATGCGCTCTACACATAAATGTTAGCTGTTTTTATTATCAACTCCCAGACTCTTTCACTGTGTTAAGGACACGATGTGTTGGAGGATGGTCTCTTTTAGATACCGCAAGTGTCAGAGTGGCGAGTTCCTTCTCTGAACCTGAGTTTCCTCACCTGTAAAATGGGGTGGTCGTAAAGACAGAGTGAAGTGGTGAATAAAAAGGACCTAACACGTACCCCAAAATACCACATAAATAAATAAAGCAGCTGTTTTATTCTTTCTAGTCGCTTCCCTAGAGCTGGGCAAGTTCGGGAGGCGACAGGAAGAAACATGACTGCTGGGGCTTGCATGTCGGATTATAAATGGCCAGTTTACTTGTCAGCTATCCCTCTAGCCCAGAACATTCTGCTGTGATGGGAAGGTACTATATCTGCACTGCATGCTATGGAACACATGAAATGTGGCTGGTATGTCTGGGGAACTCAATTTTTATTCAATTTTAACTGAGTGAAACTTAAATAGTCACATATGGCTAGTGGCTACCATGTTGGACAGCATAGTTTAGACTATAATCTCCACGAGACCAGGAATAAAATCTATCTTTTTTCCCCTACATTCCTAACACTCAGAAGAAGACCTGGCAGAGAGTAGATGCTCAGTGTATGTTTGTTGAATGAAAGAATGAACAGAGGCAGGAACTGAACAGAAAACTTTTTTTTTTTTTTTGAGACAGAGTCTTGCTTTGTCACCCGGGCTAGAGTGTAGTGGCATCATCATAGCTCCCTGCAACTTCAAACTCTCAGGCTCAAGCAGTCCTCCTGCCTCAGCCTCCCGAGTAGCAGGGACTACAGATGCATGTCACTGCACACAGCTAATTTTTCTATTTTTAGTAGAGATGGGGTTTCACTCTTGCTCACACTGGTCTCAAACTTCTGACCTCAAGTGATCCTCCCACCTTGCCTTCCCAAAGTGCCAAAAACATACGATTTTTTTAAAAGATTTTTTTTAATTTATGAAGGGAAGAAATGTATTTCTTACAGTTCTGGAGGCTGGGAAGGCCAAGGTCAAGGGGCTGCATCTGGTCAGTTTCTGATGAGGGTCTCATGCTGCGTCATAACATGACCGGAAGGCATCACAGGGCCAGAGGGACACGCTGAGAGCCAAAGTGCCTTTTAGAACAGACTCAACTCTGGTGATAACCCATTAATCCACTAACCCATTAATCCATGAATGGATTAATTCATCCATGAGAGCCGGGCCCTCCTGACCCAATCACTGCTTAAAGGCCCCGCCTCTTAATACCGATACATTGGGAATGAAGTTTCAACGTGAGTGTCAGAGGGGACAAACATTGAAACAATAATAAACAGTATGGCAGTTCCTCAAAAAATTAAACATGGAATTAACATATGATCCAGCAACTCCACTTGTGGCTATATATACAGAAGAACTGAAAGCAGAAACTCAAAGAGGTATTCGTGTATCTACAGCCATAGCAGTGTGATTCACAATAGCCAAAAGGTGGAAGCAACCCAAGTTCCATCAGAGGAAAGGACAAACAAAACGTGATATATACACACAATGGAATATTGTTCAGCCTTTAAAGAGAAGGAAATTTTGACACGCTGTCGGGTTTGGCAATCTCGTTCTGTGTTCTCGGTTCTTGGTGTGCTCTTGGCCAAAGAACGACCAGACACGCCAAAGAAAGGGAAGCATGGTGTGAAATTTATCGAGGAGGAGCAAGATAGGATTGTAGAGCAAGAGCAAGGTACAGGTTTACAGAGCAGGAGACATATGCCACAGATGACCACAGGATCCATTGTCATACGAAAAGAGAGGAAAAAAAAAAAGATTTTGTAGCTACTAATAGCAGGGCCAACACACATGCATATGGGACTATTCAATGTGGGTTTCCATGTCTGTTACCTAATCTAATCACTAAAACCCTGCTGGGCAGATATATTATTGTCGTCGTTCCTGTTCTGATTATTTTCTCTCTTTTAACAGATGAGGAAACTGAGGCTTTGGCAATTGGCTCAAAGTCTCAGAGACTGTAAATGATTGATCAAGGACTAGAATCTGTCCGATTCCCAATCCTTTGTCTTATTCCCATCCCACACCACTGCCTGTGACTTTGAGGCCCCTGTAGCACAAGGAAACTATCTAAAAAGATCCAGCATTGAAACAGAGGGAGACCTGGGGCCAGGAGAGCCACCAGGGACGAGGCCTGGAGCCCTTCCTGCACATGAGTGCAGTGGTCACGCATGGCTGCCACCCTCTGCACCCCTAGCCTCACATCCATGTAACGAGTATTTACTGAGCACGTAGTATGCACCCCACCAGTGCAAGGGATTCAGAAGATGTAGCAGAGAACAAGCCAGACAGGATCCCTACCCTCACAAGCCAGGCAGAGGAGACAGATGACAGAGAAGTGAACAATATATTTATTTACATATTCATGGATTTGGTTCATTTATTCAACAAATGATTGCTTAGTGCCTACTAGACAATGGAGATACTGCGGTGAACAAGATAGAAATGGTCACCACCAACATGGAGTTTACATTCTACTGAGGGGCAGTGGGCGTCAAATAATAAGCAAATAAAAATGTATTATAATATGATAAATACAACATAAATATAAGTCAGACCATAAATTTCATATGTGCTCTGAAGAATATAAGTGAGTTGTGATGGTTATTTCCTTCCTTCCTCCAATGGGTAAGTCAAGAAGGAGACCCAAAAAATGAGAAGGATCCAACTATTCAAAGAGTGCAGGGAAAAGCATTTCAGGCAGAGGGAATAGCCTATGTGAAGGCCCTTAGCCAAGCCCTCCACTAAGCATTATACTTGGATTATTTCTTCCCAACCACGCTATTATTATCACTCGTAACAATGTTCATACTATACACATGTACATACTATACACATACATCCTTTAACTCTCTTAAGTGGCAGAGCTGGGGTGAGAACCCAAGTCCTCGTTTAACATCAAAGCCTATGCCTCAATCATGATACTCAGACCCTCTGTTCTCTCTCTAGGGAAGACAAGCATCAGCTGGAGAGCAGGAGCAGGTAGCAGGCACCTCCAGGGGTTGGGGGATAGAGGGATATTCCGGCCCTGCAACCTGAGGTACAGGCACAACAGGATGAGGGCTACCTTGTGGGACCACGCGGTGCTGACAGCCACTGTCTGGACTAGAGCCAGTTCCCAGATTTAAGCTGTGATTATCGCGTCACTGTCAATAACAAGTTCTGCCATAGCCATTAAAGAATGCCATGCCCAACTTTCCCTCCCCCTTTCCTCGAGAGGGAATCCTGGGGTATGGGGACACGTGGAGAGAGTGGTAGCAACAAGTGGTAGCAACGACGAAAACAGCAGACTTTTCTAATGCTTACCGCATTATAAGGCACTGTTCCAGG
>RJWJ010007254.1:0-58320 GCA_004363605.1 Indri indri | reverse complement strand
TCTCCAGTGAGACTGGCCTTTATCAAAAAGTCCCAAAACAATAAATGTTGGCGTGGATGCGGAGAGATAGGAACACTCATACACTGCTGGTGGGACTGCAAACTAGTGCAACCTCTGTGGAAAGCCATATGGAGATACCTTAAAGAGATGCAAGTAGAATTACCATTTGATCCAGCAATCCCATTACTGGGCATCTACTCCAAAGAACAAAAATCGCTCTATGAAAAAGACACCTGCACCCGAATGTTTATAGCAGTGCAATTCACAATTGCAAAGGTGTGGAAACAGCCCAAGTGTCCATCAATACATGAGTGGATTAGTAAATTGTGGTATATGTATACCATGGAGTACTATTCAGCTTTAAGAAACAATGGTGATATAGCACCTCTTGTATACTCCTGGATAGGGTTGGAACGCATTCTACTAAGTGAAGTATCCCAAGAATGGAAAACAAGCACCACATGTACTCACCATCAAATTGGTAGTAACTGAACAACACATAAGTGTACATATAAGAATAATATCTACTGGATGTCGGGTAGGGAGGGAGGGGGAAGGGGGAGGGGTGAGGGGGAGGAGGGGACGGATATATGCATACACAAAGGGTGCAATGCGCACCCTCCGAGAGATGGACACGCTTGGGACTGGGACTTGGGGGGAAGGGGGGGCAAGGGCAACATACATAACCTAAACATCTGTACCCCTATAAACAACAAACAATAAAAAAAAGACCTGAATAGACATTTCTCAAAAGAAGACATACAAATGGTAAACACATATATTAAAAAAATGTTCAACATCACTAATCATTAGGGAAATGCAAATCAAAACCACAATGAGATAACACCTCACAAGCATTATTACAGTATAGCTATTATCAAATGATGAAAGGTAAGCATTTGGTGGAGAAGATGTGGAGAAAAGAGAACACTTACATATTGTTGGTGGGAATGTAAATCAGTACAGCCATTATGAAAACAATATGGAATTTCCTCAAAAAACTAAACATAGAATTACCATATGATCCAGCAATCCCTCTTCTGGGTATGAGTCCAAAGAAACTGAAATCAGTATGTCAAAGAGATATCTGCACCAGCATGTTCACTGTAGCATCATTCACACTAGCCAAGATGGAGACTCAACCTAAGTGTCTGTCAATGGATGAATGAAGAAATGAAGTGTGGTTTATGTACACAATGGAATACTATTCAGAGATAAAAGATGAAGGAAATTCTGTCATTTTTAACAACATGCTGGATCTAGAGGAAGTCCACCCATGAAGTCCACTCCCAAGGCAGGGAGGGAGGAGCAGACCTGGGGCAAGTGCCCTGTATGGACCCTGGACCCTGGACTCGAGGTGCTTGTCATGGTGCTTCCCCTACAGCTGTTCAGTAAAATTCCCTTTTGATGATCTTCTCACTCTGTGGGCATCTTGCCTTCCCGATCTTAATATCCCTCCTCGGAGTCCTGTCTGCCTGTTCTGGGAACATTTTGAAATTTGTCTTCCTACAATACTGGTGACTCAGCAGAGAGGTCCCCCTCCCTGGCAATGATTGCAAATCCCAGTTTTGCATAGCCACGTCATTTTGTCACTGCCAGTAATGCTGTCAGAGGCTAGGGTATGAGGAGCAAGATAGTTGTGTCCTACCCAAACCAGGGAGAGCTGGGCCCCCTGGCAAGTGGGTCAACCATCCTGGGAGCCCAAGCACCTAAGTCCGTCTAGAGGGAGGAAGGAGGCATTCACCTGAGAGCAGAGAGCACGGGACCTCAGGAGGGACTCCAGGGAGGAAGGTGGAAGCTCCCACTCTGGCAATGTCCCTGTGCTGCCTGTGCTCTAGGTCTCAGGGACAGTGAAGAAATGGAAAGGATGGTTTCCCTGACGAGCTCTGAGAGACAGCACGTGTCACAATTGGAAAGGTCAGCAACTGTGCCTCTGTGAGTACACAAAGCACTGGCCACAGTGCCCTGTAGAGAAAGCAGTGGCCAAGTGACAACATCCAAAGGGATCAGCGTGGAACACATGTGGGACACCTCTGAAGACCACCGCAGACTGGGACGGGACAGGACAGGAGCTTGAATAGGGGAGGGGGAACAGAACAGCTGTGACAACAGAGAATCCACCTGCACCAGGAGGCAGGCAAATTGGAGAAATCTGTGCCGAGTTTCTTGTTCTTCAGGATTAGGCCCATGATAACAGCGTCCCTCACTTGTCATCGTTGGTGGTGGTGGTTTGTTTCATTCTATGTTTGGGAGAAGAAATGGGTACTAAACTGACTTAAAATCTTGTCAGAGTCCTCACTGTTAGCTGAAGGACAAATCTACAGACAGTTTAAGATCCTATGTCTCCCACCTCTTCAGTCACTCATCCTCAGTCCAGCCTGTGTGATCTGAGCACTAGCACCGTGGAAGCCTTCCTAAAATACTCACTGCAATACTCTGGTTTCTCTTCCGATCGTATAAATCTTTCGCCTTTTACTAAAATACTCACTACACTTGGTCGTGAATTTTGCATTTCTTCAGTTTTCAGAACTACTCTCCTCCCTGTGAAACAAGCCGGTTCTTTGAGGAACAGCATCTCCTTCCATTGTCACACTCTGGTCCTGAATGTCATTCTCCCCAGTTCAGTGGTCACTCTGTGCCCTGGGTTCTGATGGGCATTAATGCTCAGAATGGCTCCTTTACTCTCCTTGGGACCTGAGTTCCCATGGTCTCAGTGTCATGGTTCGAATGTCCCCTCTAAAATTCATGTTTAAACTTAGTCTCTAATGTGGCAAGTTGAGAGATGGGGCCTTTAAGAGGTGATTGAATCAAGAGGACAAGAATGGCCTAATCAATTAATGGGCTAATGAATCATCATTGGTGCGGAACTGGTGGCTTTATGAGAAGAGGAAGAGAGACCAAAGCTAGCATGTGAGCATGCTCAGCCCCTCGCCATGTGACACCCTGAACCACCCCAGGACTCTGCAGAGCCCCCACCAGCAACAAGGCCCTCACCAGATGGGACCCTCGACCTTGGACTCCTCAGCCTTCATAACTATAAGAAATAAATTCCTTTTCTTTATAAATTACCCAGTTTTAGGTATTCTCTTAAAAGCAACAGAAAGTGGACTGTAACACTCGGCTTCTACCACAATGAACTGAAAATATATCTGAGTATCTGACAGGGAGACCCCAACAGCCTGACCTTAGAAAGGCTACTTAACACCTATGTTTCCACTTCTTATTTGTAGAATCAAAGAATTCCACTCAAGGATCTCCAGTGTACAGAAAGGATGTGAAAACGATTTCTGCCTTCCTTCCAAACTCCTGCCCCATAGGTGACACCGTCTGTCACTTCACCTGCCAGGTTCCACTCCCAAATCCACCCACAGAGACTAAATTGAATTCGATGATTGGTGACTCCCACCACAAAGGAAGAGGGACAACTGCTCCTGTGGGTGTGCCCAGCAAGGCATTCTACCTGAAAGTCTACCCACCGAGTGAAGGAGAATTCAAGACAATCCCTAGCTCCTTCACCGGGCCTCCCTGGTGGTGACAAGGTCTTCCTCTTGCTCCCAAAACAAACTTGCCCTGTGACATCCCATAATCTCCAGGATGTTGCTGGCTTCTTCACAGAACTCTTTCCAAGGCTTAGCGATCCCTTGTCCTTTTGCCCAGGAAACATGCAGGTCAAGGAAAATACATCCTTCAGTGTTTTTGGACATTCTGTGTGTTTCTCTCATCCTCAGCTTTAATAAAAACCACTTCATACTGGCAGGCACATCAGATCCTCAGAAAATAAACAAGTCACCAACAATGGGTGACTGCTGCAAAGGAGTCTCCAATGCCCCCCTGGGCTGCACCAGGTCTCTGGGCTATTCACAGATTTGCCTATTCAAAGCCCACTTGCTTCTCCTTGCGTGCTCCCACCCCAGCTAAGGGTAAGCGCTCAGGTTCAGCCCAGCTCCCCTCTCTGCTACAGCTCTGCATTTCCACCTGCCTGCTTCCCGTGCACTGGCTTTTGCTCTTTTTAGCCAAAGCGTAGACAGCATCACATTTTCAACCTTTGGTTAAAGATGCCCGATGGTCTCATCACAAGTACTTTGACCTCCTTCTTTTGCTTTATTCTTGCCATTTAATTCAAGGCTTTTGTGAGACCTCTTGACATTTCTCCCCCAAGTTTTCCACTTACCTTACAGGGTAACAGCCTTTTTAAAGCTCTGCAGAGTGCTGAGCACAGTAAATTAGTCACTTTTCTGCTGCTTATATGTTTGGGTACAATGAAGGCTCTTGTCAAGAAACAAACCTTTCCAAGCCTGGCATTTATAATCAATTTCTGTAGTTACTAAACAAGGTTGTAAGCTACCTGTGCATTTTTTTTTTGTCATATACAATTCATGTTCCTAAAAGTTCTTTTCTAGCATAATGAATAATACACAAAGGGTAATAGACTGGTTTCTGCGTTTTTATTTATGAATCTTGGGTTTTGGCAGGAAAACGCAGAGCTTAGCTCTTCTATAGAAGAAATATCCTCTCTTGTGTATGCCTCCACTATGCCCAGTCCCGTGTGCAGCTCACCAGGAAGACAGACACGGCCTCGAGCCCATCCCAAAAGGGGCCAGACAGCACTGCACCCTGGGAAAATCCCCAGGGATGTCTCATGCCATCCTTACCAGAAAGGAGCTTTGTGCAAATTTTGAAGACAAAGACAAAGGTTTTTCCACATTTCATCATTTTAACTTGTTACGGCAAACACGCTAGACTTGGAGCTAGATCACAGGCGAAGTCACAAGTGAAGTCATGTTTTAAGAATAAAAATTAGGCAAAAAACAAGCTGTAATGCTGCTCGGTACACAAAGGTGTTTGGAGCTATGCTTTGGCTGTCCATTTCTCCTGTTCAATGATGGCTCAGAAACGAATGAGTAACCACCATGAATCAAAGACTCAGTCCACGCTGAATTAGCTGAGATCATCAGGCCCCAGATTTGGAAAAATCAGACCCCAGCTGGGTAGGCCTTTTTGTGCCTTAATCATCAAGGTAAGTGGACAACGTTTGGTTTCACTTCAGCTGGCCCAAGGAGGCCTGGCTGGAGAGGCTGTCTCCACACTTCTGGAAGCTGATAAACAAACTGAGAGAATAATCTGTCTTCCTTGGCTTAAGCTCTGTTCTGTTAGCAGGATCGGAATACAAGGCTGCGTGCCAGGCTCTGACAGTGACCCATAGCCACACGCCACTTGGCTGGGCAGCACTGGCAGACCCTGCTACAGATCCAGGAGAACCCGCAAGGGAAGGAGCCCGAGAGGCCTGAGTAGCAGGCTGCTGGCTGAGACGCAGAGGCCAGCTTTTCAGCCTCTCTCCATAGACAGACTCTGGGTTAGGCAGGCAGCTGTAAGATGCAGGAAAGACCAAATCTTGATCCCTCCTCATTCTCCCACAAAAGCCAATAAACAGAATTCAACACTCATGACAAGAAGACTCTTAGAGCTGACATTTTCAGTTTTCAGTGGGCAAAGGGTTCAGCAATAGGACAGGCCCCCAGACCTAAAAATATGCCCCGACTTGCCCTCCTGGTGGCTCCTGTGGATGCTCCAGTCACGATTCTATGCAGGCGATGACAGCAGAGGCTGCCGTTTGAGAGGAAGGGCCAAGAGATGAAATCCGGTATCAAAGCCTGTTTTCATTAGTAACTTGTCTGCTCCACCTCTGGCCTTGACCCTGGGGTTGCTTCCAGCAAAGCCAGTGCGCCCCAGCGTCCGCCTCCAAAGTCAAAGCCCACGTCCACACCTGACGGGTGTGTTCTCACCTAACACAACTCATTAGCAGCATGCTCCTCTTTCTTGCAAATCAGTCTGTTGTATCTTACTTGGGGAAGCAAACGTAGTCACTTGAGAACCCCAGAAGGAAGGACGTGCCCATCAGCACATGGCTTTATCCCCCGCGCTTAGAACAGCGCCCTCAGAGGAGCACCTGAAAACCCTCCTTTTCCTCTTTATTAGGGTTTACAGATGAAGGTTGGGGGCATTCTGGGAACTTCTTCAGATATCTAAGTTAATGCAGTCCTCACCAGAAAGTAGCTTTGTGGAAATTTTAAGGAAAAAAATACCAAATGGATATTTCCTTTAGCTATGACTTGTCTAAGGTGACTTGGCCACAAAGTGGTAGAGCCGGCCTTCTGCTGAGAGCTCTGTGGCTCCCAGGTCCTGTTACCGCCCATGACATCGCCTCCGTGGCAGCATGGCAGCAAGTGCTCACTGTGGCTATAGGGACCAGTCACTGAGACAGGTGCCGCAATTCAGTGAGACAGTTTCAGCCCCCAATACAACGTGGTGAGGGGATGGAGCACCCACTGCGAGTTAGGGACATTTGCTCCCTAAGCTCGACCTTGAGTTACACAAGTGACTCTGGGTGAAAGGGCTGTTTCGCACAAAGCCTCTGCAGAAGCACCGCGGGAAAGCGCGCTGCAGGCTCGCTGTTGGGGCAAATAGTCCCTGATTGGGATTTGGGTGGGACCTAGCGCTGGGGCGTGAGCATGTGCAGAATCACTGGGAATTGTCTGTTAATGCGGCACGGCTCCCCGCTGGAGCTCCATGAGGAGGGTGGGCCGGGCTTGCGGAAGACGCATTTCTAATCCGGTTTCAAGGGATGTCGATGCAGCTGGTCTGGGCGGCACTTCGAGAACCGCTGGAATAGGATGCTAAAGAGGAGGGGCTGGGGCGTGGAGCATCAGCGTTTCTTCTCACGTCGCACAGCACACTTCACATCTGACGGGTAGGCGGACAGATTAACATGCTCGTCATCAGGGGCGGAGTAAGTAAAGTGCAACTTTTGCTTCTTGCACCATCTTACTTCCTCCTTTCCCTCCTAGCCGTCCGGGTGCCCCACCATCGACATTAAACAGTCTTAGCTCCTCTCTCCCTCTGCTTCTTTATAGGAGGCTCATACAATGTGGCTCATAGGTAGAAATTCACTGCATCACCGCAACTAGCAAAGAGCAACTCCTAGGGAAAGGGTAAATATAAATTCAAAGGAATTAAGCAATAATGGGAAATTCTCAAGCATCACTGGAGAAAAAATTTGGGAGCTTCATCCTATTGACCCCAGATGAAAACACAGTGGGACCATATCTGCTCTCTGGTTTGGGCAGTATTAATATAAATAGAAAGTTGCACGTAGTTAAAAGTAGTACGTAATCACAGATTGCAGCAGCTCTCTACCGAAAACACAGAATAATGGCCAGCGTCTGCGTCCATGAGAGACCAAACCAACTCTGCTCGCAATACTGCTGTATTGTCACATGTGCGTTCTCACTTTCTTATTTTCCTTCTGCATTTGCACTGCATGTGATATTGTTGACAGACATTTTAAAATCTATATTATATTATTTGATCCCATTAATGACTTTGATAAATCAGCTGAACAGCTGTTATCTTTGATACGAAAAGGATTTTACATATCAGAGTTATTCACACAGGATTACTTGTAAGCATGGGCCAGCTGGCTTTTAACCTGGGCCCTGTGGCTTCTGCCTTATCACTTCTACTCTTGTCTGTCTACCCACAAACTTGTATAGAATAAAAGAGTTTCACAGCACTATGGCCTGCCCTATTGCCCCACTGAGGAATTCATTTTACTACAGGCAAACTTTTCAAAGAGCAAAGGAATGAAAACCAATCCTTGACTTCTTGCATAATACAGTCCTGCCTTTCATGGAAGATTTCAAACAGGCTTAAGGGAGTGCTCAGAACCTGACTCCATGCATATGGAAAGGGGGCACGGGACAGAGATGATGCCACATGCAGTGGGAAAGGAGAGTCTTTGCAGCAGATGATGCAGGAACAATTCCATTTCTAAAATGTGAAGTGGGATTCCTGCCTCACACCATTGATCCCTGACATGAACCACATCCATTCATAAAAGGTTTCATAAAGAGAATATAATGATTTTTTTTAAATTTCAGCATATTAAGGGGGTACAAATGTTTAGATTACATATATTGCCTTTACCCCACCCAAGTCAGAGCTTCAAGCATATCCATCCCCCAAATGGTGAGCATCACACCCCTTTGCTGTGAATATACCCATCCCTCCTCCCCCTTCCCACCTGCCCGACACCGATGAATGTTACTACTGTATGAGCACATAAGTTTTGATCAGTTAATACCAATTGATGGTGAGTACATGTGGTACCTATTTTTCCATTTTTATGATACTTCACTTAGTAGAATGGGCTCCAGCTCCATCCAGGATAATACAAGAGGCTCTAGATCACCATTGTTTTTTGTGGCTGGGTAGAAATCCATGGTATACATATACCACATTTTATTAATCCACTGATGTATCGATGGGCACTTAGGTTGTTTCCACATTTTGTAATTGTGAATTGTGCCGCTATAAACACTCTAGTGCATATGTCTTTTTTATAGAATGCCTTTTTCTCCTTTGGGTAGATCCCCAGTAATGGGATTGCTGGATCAAATGGTAGTTCTACTTGTAGCTCTTGGAGGTATCTCCATATTGCTGTCCACAGAGGTTGCACTAGTTTGCAGTCCCACCAGAAGTGTATGAGTGTTCCTATCTCTCTGCATCCACGCCAACATTTATTGTTGTGGGACTTTTGTTAAAGGCCATTTTCACCGGTGTTAAGTGATATCACATTGTGGTTTTGATTTGCATTTCCCTAATGATTAGAGATGTTGAGCATTTTTTAATATGTTTGTTGCCCATTAGTCTATCTTCTTTTGAAAAGTTTCTGTTCGTGTCCTTTGCCCACTTTTTAATGGGGTCGTTTAGTTTTTTCTTACTGATTTTCCTGAGTTCTATGTAGATTCTAGTTATCAGCCCTTTATTGGATGTGTAGCATGTGAATATTTTCTCCCATTCTGTTCGTTGTCTGTTGGCTCTCGTGATAGTTTCTTTAGCTGTGCAGAAGCATTTTAATTTGATCAGGTCCCATTTATTTATTTTTGTTGTTGCTGTGATTGCCTTTGGGGTTTTCTTCATAAATTGTTTGCCTAGGCCAATGTCTATAAGAGTTTTTCCAACATTTTCTTCTAGAATTCTTGTAGGTTTATGCCTTTGGTTTAAGTCTGTTATCCACCATGAGTTGATTTTTGTAAGAGGTGAAAGGTGCAGATCCCGTTTCAGTCTTCTACATGTGGCTATCCAGTTTTCCCAGCACCATTTATTGAATAAGGATTCTTTTCCCCAGTGTATGTTTTTGTCTGCTTTGTCAAAGATTAAATGGCTATATGAGGGTGGTTTTATATCTGGATTCTCAGTTCTGTTCCATTGGTCTGTGTCTCTGTTCTTGTGCCAATACCATGCTGTTTTAGTTACTATAGGGTTGTATTATAGCTTGAAGTGTGATAAATTGATGCCTCCCAATTTGTTCTTTTTGCTTAAGATTGCTTTACTATATGGGGTCTTCTCTGGTTCCATATGAAGTGTAGAGTTATTTTTTCTAGATCTATGAAAAATGATATTGGTATTTTAATAGGGATTGCATTGAATCTGTAGATTCGTTTGGGTAGCATAGACATTTTAACAATGTTGATTCTACCAACCCATGAGCATGGTATGGTTTTCCACCTGTTCACATACTCTGCTATTTCCTTCTTCAGTGTTTCATAGTCCTCCCTATAGAGGTCTTTCACCTCCTTAGTTAAATATACTCCTTGGTATTTTATTTTCCTTGTTGCTATTGTGAAGTTTATTAAGTCTTTGATTTGCTTCTCAGTTTCACTGTTGTTGGCATATAGGAATATTACTGATTTCTGTATATTGATTTTGTAACCTGAGACTTTGCTAAATTTGTTTATCAATTCCAGTAGTCTCATGGCAGAATCTTTTGGGTTTTCTAGACATAAGATCATGTTGTCAGCAAAGAGTGATAGTTTGACCTCTTCTGCCCCCATTTGGATGCCCTTGATTTTCTTCTTTTGTTTGATTGCTCTGTCTAGGACTTTCAGCGCTATATTGAATAGAAGTGGTGATAGAGGGCAACCTTGTCTGGTTCCAGTTCTAAGTGGGAATGCTTTCAACTTTTCCCCATTCAGTGTGATGTTGGCTGTGGGTTTGTCATATATGGCTTTTATCAGTTTCAGGTAAGTCTTTTCTATGCCTATTTTGTTAAGCATTGTTATCATTAAAAGCATGCTGAATTTTATTGAATGCTTTTTCTGTGTCTATTGAGAGGATCGTATGGTCTTTATTTTTACTTCTATTTATGTGTTGAATTACATTTATAGATTTGCATATGTTGAACCATCCCTGGATCTCTGGGATGAAGCCCACTTTGTTATGATGGATTATTTTTTTGATAAGCACCTGAATTCAGTCTGCTAAGATTTTGTTGAGAATTTTTGCATCTATATTCATAAGGGATATTGGTCTGTAGTTTTCTTTTTTGGTTGCGTCTTTTCCTTGTTTTTATATCAGGGTGACGTTGCCTTCATAAAACATGTTGAAGAGGATTCCTTCCTTTTTGATGTTGTGGAATAATTTCTGTAGGATAGACACCAGTTCTTTGTAGATCTGGTAAAATTTGTGTGTGCAACTATCTGGTCCGGGACTTTTCTTTTTAGGAAGATTTTTTATCGCTGCTTCAATTTTGGTACTTGATATTGGTCTGTTCAGGAATTCTGTTTCTACCTGATTGAGCCTGGAGAGGCTGTCTTTTTCTAAGAATTTGTCCATTTCCTCCACATAGTCAAGTTTATGTGCATAAAGGTTTTTATAATATTCATAGATGATATTTTGTATTTCCATGGTATCAGCTGTAATTTCACCTTTTTCAATCCTGACTGAGCTTATTAGAGTCCTTTCTTTACTGCTTCTCACTAATCAAGTAAGAGGCATGTCAATTTTGTTTATTTTTTTTTCAAAGAACAAACTTTTTGTTTTATTAATCTTCCATATAGTTTTTTGTTGTTGTTGTTGTTATCGATTTCAATTAGGTCTGCTCTGTTCTTTGTTATTTCATTTCTTCTGCTGGGTTTGGGGTTGGTTTGCTCACCCTTTTCCAGTGCTTTGAGATAATTCATTAGATTGTTGATTTATGATCTTTCTGTCTTTTGGATGTAGGTATTTATGGATATCAATTTTCCTCTCAGGACTGCTTTAACTGTGTCCCACAGATTTTGATAACTTGTGTCTCCTTTAACATTTAGTTCAAAAAATCTTTTTACTTCCATCTTGATTTCCTCCTTAACACAATAATATTCAACAGAAGGTTGTTTAGTTTCCGTGACTTTGTGTAGAGATGAGAGTTTCTGTTGGAATTAATTTCTAATTTTATTTTATCGTGGTCTGAGAAGATGTGTGGTATAATTTCTGGGTTTTTTTTTAATTTGCTGAGACATGCTTTGTGGCCTAGGATACAGTCAATCTTAGAGAATGTCCTGTGAGCTGATGAGATAAGCATATATTAAGCAGTTTTGGGGAGAATGTTCTGTAAATGTCAGTCAGGCCCACTTGTTCTAGAGTCCTGTTTAAGTCCATTGTTTCTTTGTTTATTTTCTGTTTGAAGGATCTGTCCTGTTCTGTCAGAGGGGTATTGAAGTCCCCGGCTATTACAGTCCTGCTGTTTATCATTTTCTTTAGATCAAGTAGGATTTGCTTTATGAATATGACTGTACCTGAGTTAGGTGCATAGATATTTAGAATTGTTATGTCTTCTTGTTGAATTGTGCCCTTCACCATTATATAATGACCATCTTTGTCTTTCATTACTCTTGTTGATTTGAAGACTAAGTTATCTGAAATCAGAACTGCTATGCCAGCTTTCTTTTGGCTTCTGTTTGCATGGAATATTGATTTTCATCCCTTCACCTTGAGTCTGAATGTATCCTTGTGGGTTAGATGTGTTTCCTGAAGACAGCAGATACTCAGCTTGTGTATATTTATGCATTTGGCCAGCCTATGTCTCTTTAGTGGGCAGTTCAAGCCATTCGCATTTATTGAAATAATTGATAAGTCAGGCAGATTCCTGTTCATCCTGTTGAGTTGAACTCTGTTGCTTTCTTTTCTCTCTGGAGCCATTGTGGTATCTGGTCTTTGACCTTTAGCTTTTGGATTATTTTACACTAATGAGTGTTTATTGTGCTGATCCCTGTGTAATGCTATTCTGGTTACTTCCTGGAGGGCAGGTCTTGTCTTAATGAATTCCCTCAGTCTTTGCTTGTCTGAGAAGGTCTTTATTTGTCCTTCATTTAAGATACTTAGTTTTGCAGGGTACAAGATTCTAGACTGGGCATTATTCTCTTTGAGAAGAGTGAGAATAGGACTCCAGTCCCTCCTGGCTTGTAAGGTCTCAGTTGAGAAGTCTGACATTATTCTGATGTGTTTTCCTTTGTAGGTTACCTGCTTCTTTGGACTTACAGCTCGTAGGAGGGCCTACTTTGTGTTTCTGTTAGCAAGTGTGATGCCTATGTGTCATGGTGTCTTCCTGTTTGCAATGAATCTCCCAGGAGTCCTTTGAGTTTCTTGTACCTGGATATCTAGAGTTCTAGCAATGTCAGGGAAATTTTCCTCTATTGTATCCTCAAATAGTTTATCCAACCCTGGTGTATTTTCTTCTTCACTCTCAGCAATGCCTGTGATTCTCATGTTAGGCCTCTTCACATAATCACACATTTCTTGTAGGCTTTGCTCTTTTCCCTTATTTATCTGCTCTATCTCTGCGACTGACTTATTCATTTGGAAGGTGTTGTCTTCAATCCCTGACATTCTTTCTCCTGTTTGATCTACCCTATTCTTGAGGCTTTCCATTGTGTTTTATAATTCCTTGAATATATTCTTCATTTCCAGAAGTTCTGTTTGATTTTTCTTTAGTACATCAATTTCTGTAGTGAATTTTTCTTCCAAGTCCTGGATATTTGTGTGTGTGTGTGTGTGTGTGTGTGTGTGTGTGTGTGTGTGTGTGGTTTCTTTGTGTTGGTTATCCATTTTCTCTTCCATATCATTGAATTTTCTTACAATCCATGTTCAAAATTCTTTTTCTGTCATTTTAGTGTTCTGAATTTGGTTGATATCTATTGCTAGAGAGCTGGTGTTCCCCTATGGGTGTGTTCTTTCTGTTTGATTGTTCATACTTCCAGAGTTCTTTCACCGATTCCTTCCCATCTGGAGCAGATGTTGCTTCTTACCTTTGGATATTGATTTAGATAATGACACTCTGAGCCAGTTTAGTCTCTGAGCCAGTAAGTGGTGCTTGTGGGTGAGATTTGACCACGCCCTGCGTGATGAGTCAGTAGATGCAGTAAAAGGGTATGCAAATTCACCTTCCTGTCAGCAGGTGGTGCTTGCCAGGAGGAGCAATCTGCAGTGTTGTTTTGGGTCCTATAACCAGCTCTCCTTCCTCTGGAGAGGCATTCTAGTGCCTCAGGTGGTGGGTGAAACCTGGGGACTTCCAGATGTGTCCTTATTCTCCACCTCAACAGGGGCAGGTGGGGGAGTGAGGCTGAGTGGGGCTGGGTTGGGTGAGCTGCCCTCAAGTTCACAAATGCTGTTAGCAGGGGTCAAAGGTCTCTTCTCTGCTTCTAGGCAAAGCTGCCAAAGAGGGGCTGAAATGGCCCCACTCAGCCAGAAAGTTTACATGTGGAGGTGGGGCTGTCTGCAACTTGCAGTCTGGAGCAGGCCTTGCTCCTTTCCATCCTCCCCTATTCTGCGGTTTCTCCTGGGCCTCTACTGGCAGACAGGATCTCAAGCCAGCATATCTCTCCTGGCTGTGATGTGAGCCTAGAGGTTCCCTGCCCAGGATCGCAGCCTGAGCTTGGCACATGGCCCTCTCGTGGGAGGAGTATTGCCCCTCAAGCATGCTGCAGCTGGGACCTGAAGGCACATACACTTGGGTAAACTAGTTCACAAATATCCTTTCTGTGCCCTTGTGCAACACAACTGAGACCTGGGTATATGGAATCTGGCCTGTAGGTCTGTTCCCCAGTTCCCTGACCCTGCCAGGGAGAAGAGTGCTGGTATCATGTCTCCCATGGGGTGCCTAAGCTGCATCAATGTCTCTCTGTCTCAGGGTTTGCCCTGCTCTGCTGGAGTCGCGAGGCAAGCAGCACCTGGGAGGGCAGGTTTGCAGGGAGCTGACAGTCTGAGTATGCCTCAGTCCACTGCAAGGCCCCAAAAGGAAAGATCTCATTCCCTGTGGATGCCTCTGGGTGGTGGCCAAATTGTCTCTCTTGGCAGTGGCAGGTAGGGGAGGGGAAGGGGAGAATGAAGCAATATGGTGCCTGGCACTCAGCTCAGGTCTGTGGGGCGGAAGGTGCCCCGAGGGAGCTGGGAGCCTGTTGCCCTGTCTGTCCCCAAGAGGCTCACCACTCACTGGCAGCAGCCATCTCACAGCTACTGTCAGCAGGTCTCTCCAGCAGCTCAGGAGTCCACCAAGTCCAAGATGCAAGGGAGGGAAAATTTAACCACTCCACCTAGTGGAGTGACCTAGTGTCACTGGTCTCCAAGCCTCTTGGGATTTAGACTCTGCTGTTGCCTTTCTCCTTCTAGTTCTGCTCTGCAACCTCTTCCTGTGGAATCTCCTGTAGGTTCAGGCACTCTTCCTCCAACCCTTATCCAATCTATGTTTGTCTGCCTGTTTGTTTTTTTCGCTTTCATCTTAAAATCTTTCCTTCTTGCAGAGACGCTCTGGCTGGAGGTGTTTCTCATCCACCATCTTGGCAGTAGGTTAATATAATTCAGATCATTAAGTAGAAGATCTTTACTCTATGTTAAAACAAAGGATTTATATTTGGAGTATGTGAAGAACTCCAAATCAATTAGAAGAAGACAAAAAAAATGGACAAAATATTTGAATAGGTTTTTTTACAAAAAAGGAAATCCAAGTGATCAATACATACATCAAAATGTTTATAACCTTATTAGTAATAAATTAAATGCAAATTAAAACTGCAATGAGATACAACTACACTCTTACTAGATTTACAAAATTCGAATTGTCTTTCAACACTAAGTATTCATAAAGTTATAGAACAATGTGATCTCCGGTCTAATGCTCCTGGGGGTTTAAATTGGTATAAATATTTCAGAAAACTTTTTGACATTTTCTGGTAAATTTAAAGCTGCATATACCCTATGGCCAAGCAAGTCCATATTTGAATATATAAAGTTATTTACCCTAGAGAAACTCATAGGCAAATGCACTCAAATATTTATAAAATATAATAGTATTCAAAATATCCAAAAATTGAAAGTAGCCTATATATCCACCTGCATTAAAAGGGATAGGTAAATTGTGTTATGTTCATGCAATGAAATAATATATAACAATGATAATAAATGAACAACACACAACAACATGGGTGAATCTAAGAAAAGCAATATTGAAGAGAATGTAATCTATGTACAGTGTGATTCCACTTCTATTGTGTAAGCTCACTAAAAACAATGAAATCAGCCCTCTGTATCCATGGATTCAACCAACTATAAATCAAAAATAATTGGGGGAAGAAAACATAAAAAATAACAATATAATAAAAAAGTACAAATAAAAAATACAATATAACAAATATTTGCATAACATTGACATTGTATCAGGTATTATAAGTAACCTAGAGATGATTTAAGTATACAGGAGGATGCGCATAGGTTATATGCAAATTCTATGCCACTTTTTATCTGGGACTTGAGCATCCCTGGATTTTGGTATCCACTGGGGGTCCTGGAACCAGTCCCTGTGGCTACTGAGGGAGGACTGTGTTGTGAGGGATGTGCACAGGGAGGTAATGAATGCCCTATAAAGAAAGCAAGTAAACGATGACATAGATGTTTAGGACAGTGATTGTCTCTTGTGAGAGGAAGGGTGTTGTAATGAAAAAGAAGCACACAACGTCCTCTACACTGCATTCTCATCAGGGCTCTCATGGGCTGCAACCTATGTAATCGCGCAAAGCCCACTCTTAGAAGACCTTGAGCCTGGTTTAGTGTTCTGCTTCCATCACCTTGACATTCCTGATAAGTTTTGAACAAGAGTTCCCTCATTTGCATTTTGCACTGGGTCCACAAATTGCTTAGTCAGTTCTGGTTTTCATTACAGGGTATTTGCAATATAAACTGGCCCTTAGTGGTCTATGCACTTTAGGTAATGTGTGTTATATCTTGCAAAAGAAGAGCATTAGAAAAATGTTATTAAAAAGTGACTGGGGGTGGAGGGATCATGGATTATAACATAGATATGGTGCCAGTAATGTCCTATCAACTGTCCTGAAAACTTTATCAGGATAACTTTCTTACTAGTCTTTTCCTGGTAAAGGACTTGGGGGCAAGTTGAATTATTTCTCGTGCTCTACCAATGTGCAAACTACCCTCCATCATCTGATTCACAGGAACTTTTTTAATTCAGTTCTCAACTGATAATCTTTATGTCTTAAGTCCATTCCAGAACAAAGTGGGGAGAAAGCACAATAGATAAATTATCGACAAAATGAAAATCACGAGCACCCCAGGAGAAGAGGGAGATGTTATTTTATAATACTTCAAAGGGTTCAGGATGAGTCTGAGAATGTGAGTCACTGAACAGACAGCTTTCCCCCAGGGTGAAAGAGAACAGCTCGGGGTGGCAGGCTCTGGGTGGTGGAGAGGCACGGAGGGGCCTGGAGAGGACTTCCGAGCAAGAGCTGCTGAGGGGAACCAGGAAAGTTGCAGGAGAGTCTAATCCAACCCCACAGTCTGGGGATAGGGCTGGGCCGGGTGTCTTAGCACTCTAGGATGTGCAGGTGAGAGCCAGCCTACAAAGGGGTCTGACTTCACCTGGGAGCACAGCATCTTTACCTCCAATGTTAGGGAGCCATGGTTGGTCCCACCCTGAGCTTAGGCTGTGTCCACCCCTGGGATTCTTCGCACTCTGCCCAGGTGCAGGGTAGGGTGCTGGTGCAGCAGCCTGACCTCTGTCTGGGTGAACTAAACTGAATGGGGATGATGCTCCCTGATGTCCCCTCCACACCTGCCCCATATGTAGCTTCTCCAGGGACAAGGGAGAGACATAATCCACACACTTGGTTTCTCCAAGAGTTGTCTTGATAATTTTCTCTAAGTTTGGCTCCCAATATGTTAAAGCAGAAAACTCTCAGGAAGGTTTGTATGTAGATTTCTGTCTTTATAAACACTTTCCCTTGCTAGCCTAAAATGCTTCATAGGCTGGATTATTTTTTCTTAGCCCAAGCTGCTAAAGCAATGCCCGGGACATAATGAAGTGTCTGGTCCCTAATAAAGGCGCCTCAGAGAGGCGGGGAGAGAGTGTTGCCACCAGGGAGCTATGGTAGGTGGGTAAGGCCTGAAACCTCTCATGCACCTATTTTCCCAATAACAGGCATCAACTAGCAATCTCTAAGTGCCTTCCCATCCTCGACCTCAGGATAAAAGCTTTTCCAGATCCACCTTTTTAAAAACACCTGTGAACACTGGAACAGGACAATGAATCACACCTAAATGTGGAATAAGAACCAAAACAACTGTGTGTGTGTGTGTGCGCATGTGCGTGTGCGTGTGTGTGTGCTTGGTGTGGAAGGAAAGGAAAAGCAAGCTGCCTGAATGGCATGGGGGTGCTGGAAGTCAGCCCTAGAACCTGATCCTTCTCACTTGCCATGTGCAATAGAGTGAAGCCCTAGGAGTTATGAGCAGGAGGGAAATAAAGTAAAACAAGGATCTCTGCTGTTTTAGCAGTTTATAAAATTTTCTGTCTTTAAAATCATCTGTGACTCTAAAAACAATTTCTGAGAAACGAGGCAGCAGAGTGCAGGGAAACGCTTTGTGAGCCGAGGCCAGAGGCCTCACTTCCCATCCTTTCGATTGCAGTGCCCAGGCCACCAAGCATGGCCTGGGTTTAAGAGGAGTCATCCTGATGCTAATAACAGCAGTTGACCATGTAATAAAATGTTACACAGCGTCACGGTTCGAGCCCGCCGGCCCCTGTCCAAGTCCTGGCTGCATCACGCAGGCTGAGGGCCGCCCGCCCAGGGGAAGCCCGCAAAGAGAGGCCACTCAGGTCACTTCTGCTTCTTACTGATTTACGACTTGGGCAAGTGTATTAATGATGTCGCTTCTGTTTTGTCAACAGTAAAAAGAAGATGATGGCCCATTCCTTGCAGGGTTTTATGAGGACTGAGTCAATACTCATAAAGGTCTTAAAATGGTGCCAGGCATGTAGAAAGCACTGGGCACGAGGTAGCACTTTTGCCAGCTGTGTCCAAGACTGATGTCTTGAACCCCGGTCCCCCATTTCCCACATTCGTGAGATGCAGGTCCGCTCAGCCCCATCCAGCCCCATCAACTCCACCTCCAGGCCTCTGCTGCTCCACCCTCAGCTAAGGACGGATACAGCCACACCGATGCCAATGCGCACCCTAGCACAGTTTCTTTCTATGTTTACAGTACAGTAGAGGCTAAAAAGGGAATCTCAGAAGCTTATGACCCCAAAAGTAAAGGCACCAATATTAAAATGAAGTCAAGGCCAAACTCTTCCATTCACTCAGCCTCAATTTTCTCATCTTATAAAATGGGATTAATTATTACATAATGTGCTTTTCTCACAGGGCAGTTATGGAAATTAGATAAGAATGCACGCTGTGAAGTTCACTGTGACTGGCACATTGTATGCATTTGATAGACTGTGCTTTGGTCATCGTCACTGTTAGGTAGATAGTGAAGGATTCTGCATCTCCTAGGCTGAAAGTGGGTGCTCTTGCCTTGGTGCAATTTCCCCACCAGGGAAGAAGGACAAGGGTGGGCCCCAGGCCCCCATCTTGGTCCTGCCCCACCCTAATCTCCGGATCGGCTGCCATACCTGGGGAGGAGGGAATACCCTACAAATCTGCTAATCAGAACTTAGCCCGACAGCTGCAAAAGAATGCAGAGGACTCTAGCCCACAGGCCAAGCAGCATAGGTGCCATAGAGTCTGGAAATTGACCTAGAACAACCTGCATGCATAGTTAAGACTCAGGTCATGCGACTCCTGACTGTCCAATCAAAATGGTTCCATGGTGCCATCTGAGTCACAGGGCGATCCCAATCCGGGCACTATAAAACAAGTCACAGATGATAACCAAGCTCTCTTTTCCTGCCGCAACAATGGTTTGGTCATCATCTGAGGCGTATGTATCATGCTCTGCAAACCTATTTCTTGCTGTTGCTCTATAATCCTATCTTTCTCTCCTCAATAAACCTCATTTTTGTGCTTGCCTAACTTTGGTGCATCTGATCATTCTTCAACTGACATTTCAGACTAAACCCTGACATCACCGTTATGCAGGGTGGCGATTCAAATGCCTGTCCCATCTCTTGTTAGCTTTTCAGGGCGAGGACCGTGTCTTCCCCATTCTGATATTCATCACAATACCCAGCTTCATGTAGTAATTGTTTAAAATTATGCTGTAATCTCTTTAAATTGAATAGTATATTTAGATAATTTGTTCTATTGGTTCTCAGCTCTGACTGTACATTTAAATCACTTGGACTAGGTTACAAAGTACCTGTGACAGTTCTTTACCCCAAGCCAATTAAGTCAGAATTTCTAGGGGAAGTTTTCAGGCATCAATATTATATAAGAGCTCCCTGGAGAACTCCAACGTGCAGCCAGAGCTGAGAATTGCTGTAGCTGTCATTCGCTCCCTGGTCATTTTATTACTGACTACCAGGTGCCAGGCACAGCTGTGGGCAACAAAGACACACAAGTGGAAGAGACAATGTCGCCCTCCAGATCTGCGGTGAACTGTGCGTAATAAATCATGAATAAATTGTTACAGCATGAGTGTGGGTCCTGCAAGAGAGCCGCGTGCCCGGGGTACTACACCTGCCTAAGGAGACACCACATTCGTTTAGAGGAGGAGATGTTTTCAAATGAGGAAGAGGATTAGGGAAAATGACCTTCCATTGATTGAATTTCATCTTTATGCCTTCAATGTTTATTCCAAATCACTGTTTGAGACACATTCTTGTGGATTCTGTTTATGAAATAAACATGCTCCATTGTGTGACATGTGTATGTCATTGTATGACATATAAAAATATTCTGTTGTAAGTTCATTGTATGATCCTGCTAAAGGATTCTCTTAAGAAACTTCTTTCAGAGCTTCTTTGCTCAGCGGAACAGAAGTACCATGAAGTACCATTTTCCTCCTTCCCGGGACTGTGACTCATTAAACTTACATTTCCTGACTCACCTTGAACTCCAGAAATGTCATAGACAGAGTTGTTCACTAGTGAGTTTTGTGTTTACAGTATGGCTCAACTATGAGAGGTCCCCTTTGTTTTCTCTTTTGGACCATTACTCTTATTTTTTCAAATTACCTCAAATTCTCTCTCTAGATATGATGGAGAGAAAACAATTCCATTTAAATGGCATTTCTCTATAATCCTTTCACAACAAAGCATCTTGATTTGCATTTCCTAGTGAAGCTAAATTAGAAATAGGAAGGAGAAATATAGACTTAATGAACACTTACGTGTCAAGCATTTTGTTTTGTGCTTCACATACACTGTCTAAATTATTTCTCCTAATAATCCTATGACTTTGGTACCAGCCTCCCATTTTACAAAGGCAGAAGAAAAATGAGATTCATGTCAGACAATTGTAAGTAGTGCAATGAGGGGCCAAATGATATGTCTTAATATGAGATCCATTATATTTTCAGTTAGAGCCTCTTCTTCTCCCTTGCTGTTTGGTTGTCAAATATCTCAAACACACACCCCAGCGACTTTTCAAATGCAAACCCCTAGTCTCAGCCATTTCTCATCATGTGCACGCACTCATTAGTTTAATAAATTAAATGTATTGCTAAATGAGGCACATCCAGGGCACTTGGTGTGATAAAGAGATGAATCAGAAATGGATTCTGCCCTTAAGGGAATTTATAAACTATTAGAGAGGAAAACACACATGTAATAATTAACACCAGTGCAGCAGTGCATTTCTCTCCAAGGCAAGGAACAGCTGAGCTCTCTCCTCTGCTCACCATCGAAGAGGGTGAAGCCCTGGTCTGACAGTCCCCATGGGAGGGCTGTGGGGTGGGGACAGCACTGAGGTGGGGCTGGGAGGTCAGGACTTGGAGGCAAAGAGCAAGACAGCCGCAGGGCCCAGGGCTAGACCTCGGCGTGTGCACACCCGTAGGATCTGAGGAAAGGGCGGGTGATGACTCCAAGGCTAGGGTGGGGCTGCGATTCTGCATTTCTAGCAGTCTGCAGGAGACACCGGGGCTGCTGTTTCAAGAATCACATTTTTCGTAGCAAGAGTCCAGCAAGGGTCAAAATTTTACATTCTGCAGTGTGAGTATGGTGCTGGGAATGGGAGAACAGCCTGCAGGTACAGGCAGGACACACAGATGGGCCAGGACAAGGACGAAGAGGGGAGGGCGGCACACCCAGGGGCTGGCCACAGTGCCACAAATTCACTTCCCTTCCTTTCTGTCTGCTGAAAGGTAGGTGGGGCAGCCAGTTTAAAGTATGGTGAAAATGGGGTAGATAGTTACTCACTTAAAATAATTAATCCACAAAAAATGGGAATGGACGTATTACAGGAAATTCAGTGATTCAGGCTTCATTAGGAAACCCGACAGATTCAGGACCAGGTGGACACTCCAATATTATTTGGAGTAATTGGCTTTTGTTCCTTCCTTTGTCCTGCAGGTGGTCAGTGTCAGGTTTGCCTCATTTCTTTTCCATCGCAGTGGAGTTTGGAAGCGTTGGTGGCATTCGGGCAGCAGAGAGACTTTTTGTGTAATGAACTAACAGAAATCTACTTTGAGTAAAAGAGTTGATTCAAAAAAGCTGTGTAAATATGACCTAAGTATTAGTCATTCGGATTTTTCGGAACATAAATTAGAGAGTCAAGTATGTCCCCTACGTGTAAAAGAAAAATTACCCCACAAAGTACGATCTCATTTGCTCTTCACAGCCTGGTTTAAATAAATAAATAACAAAGTACACTCTAAGCCCAATGCCAGAAGTGCCATTGCTTATTTAACACTCATGCAAATATGACTAATTTCCGGTTTATGCTTCACTGAGAGTTTGGGATTTTGAATTTTTCTCCCTTACTAAAGCTTGAGGGCTGACCAATTTTTAAAAGGAATCTGACTTTTCAGTTCCGAATCATAATATGAAAGTGACAGCCACAATAATCTGACAAAATAGTCCCTCACACGAACTTCACGTGCTGTCATCTAGTGTAGACTTCCAAAACCCAGACGTTTCCCCCAGAGAGCTCTGAAAGTGGGAGCCAAGGGCACGTAGGTCACAACAATGAAGTCCCAGCTGTCCTGGAACAGTTTTGCCTACTGGGTGACTACTGGTCATGTGAAACTAATTAGCGTTTTAATAATCTGGGGAGCAAACTTTGTTATCAAGTTTAGTTCTTTGTTCTACAAAAATGAAAGAATTAGGTGCTATGAACAAAGAGAGGCTGCCTAGCTCCAGGGGGACGAGCCATTTGAATCCATGATAAGGGGAAGCTAGAAAAATGTTCACCTGCAGACAGGACCCAAGAATTCCTTCCAAAATCCTCATGGGGCTACTCTGCCAGTGCATACTTTGGGGTCTCGACAACTGGGTTAATGTAAATACTACGGCTGGACCTTTAACCCATCTCCGCTCCCTGAATGCGTGCATCATAGGGCGTGTGAATTGGAAGTGGCGGTGAGCCCTCCTGGAAAACCTATGAGAACAGAACAGCGACTGCAGCTGTCGTCACACAGGGGCACGTGACATCAAACATCTACTTGAGAGACACATGGCCACACCTCTGATCGGCTGGGCAAACCAGCCCAGAATATTACGTAATCCTTTCTCCATCATGCTCCAAGGCAAGAACAGGACAAGGAACAGGAAAAATGGATATTTTTAGTCCCAGTTCTCAGTTCAACCAGGGACTGTTGCTGTCAGTCTCAGACTTAGCAGATGGCAGACCAGACAGTTTTGTCTGATGATCTAATTAGTTTTCAGCACCTCATTATCACCTCACAATAGAATCTAGAATAAAAGCTTAAAGTGCAGAATGTTTAAGGGGCTTATGTGAATGCAGTAAAGTGAGTTCTTTAAGTTAAATTCTTTCATCAGAAGTGAGCTTTATCTACTCCGGAGGCATTTGAAGAGAATGAAGATATAGGAGAAAACTGTTAATAAAAGTAGCATATTTCTAATATTGAAATGTTGCCAAAAATGTGATGTGTGTTCCAGATAAAACTCAGGCAAGCCACGATATTTAGTAGTAAAAAGAAGCTGGGAACCAGAAGACCCAATTGTAGTTTCATCTCTGCCACTAATTCCCTACATGGCTGGAGGCAAGTCGGTTTCTCTGCACTGCACCCCTATCTGCAAAATGCAACCTTTGGGCCCGGCAGATGAACTCTGCATTCCATTCTGGTGCTCAGATCCTCCTACTAAGTCACACTTATGTAAAGTCAACTCTGCAGCCTTCACAACACACTTATGAGATGCAATTTTTTCAGATAAAATAATTTTCAAAATTGTTAAACATGAAGAAGCCTTTCTTTTTTGAAAAGCAGCATAATTGCTTTGGAGGATCCATCTGTTTCCAGCAGCAGCGTTCAACACGCCATGTGCCCAAATGGCTGAGCTGGCAAATATCTGAGCCTGCTCAACAGGGAGTGAGGGCCTCTGGAGGTTCAGTGATGGCCGAGCTCAAAACCCTTCCCTGGACAACCACATCGTGAGGACTGCGGCTGCCTGAGGCTCCCAGGGGTATGCAAGCTTGCTGAACCCAGGAGAGGCTGGGGACAAATGCTGTGTTCTCTGCCTTCAACACCTGGCTCCCACTTGGTGCTTGAGAAATGCTGCATAAGGACATGATACAAAGCACTTCTGTACAATAGTTAAAATGAACCTGAGATGCAAGAATTTTCCCTCTGGCTTCACAATCTTTTCTGACATAAAATAGAAGCTATTAATACTTCCGAACAGCAAATATCTCTCCTTCTTGACCTGAGCTACCCTAGTAGTGTAATCACTAGTCATATGTGCCTGTTTACATTTAAATTGACATTAGTTAACATTAAATGAAATTTAAGGTTCAGTTCCTCCATTGCACCAGCCCCATTTCAAGGGTCCAATAGCCACATGTGACTAGTGAGTACCACGGGGCAGTGCACGTCTAAATCATTTCCATCGCCACAAAAAGTTCCACTGGACCACCTGGTCTAGACCAACCATTCTCTAACTCCATCAAATTCCTCTTTGGTTTTGACTTAGAGTGCATTGGCCAGGCACAATGGCTCACCCCTGTAATCCCAGCACTTTGGGGGCTGAGGAAGGAGGATTGTTTGAGGCCATGAGTTCAAGACCAGCCTGGGTAAAAAAGCGAGACCCTGTCTCTACAAAAAATAAGAAAAACTAGCCAGGTGTGACGGTACAAGCCTGCAGTCCCAGCTCCTAGGGAGGCTGAAGCAGGAGGATCACTTGAGCCCAAGAGTTCGAGGTTGCAGTGTGTTATGATCACCCCACTGCACTCCAGCCTGGGCAACAGAGCAAGACTCCATCTCTAAAAACATAAATAAAAAGAAGAAGAGTACACAATCAACATCGAAACACTCTGTGTGTGTTACTAACACTCCAATAGATCTACCGCAGGGTGGTTTGAGGGCTAGGAAAATGTAAATGAACTACAGTGTAATTTAGCAATTTCTTTACTTCATCTTTGAGGGAACACCTAAAACCTCTCACCCAAAAAGGTCTGAAATCAACTAAAATTGGAAAATCTCATGTCAGAGTAAAGTACGTTTAAAAAATGTAGTAAACAATTTGTACTCTTCATTATTTCATAACTTAAAATATCAAGCTTACTCACATACTTTATATGCTTATGTTTATATCCTTTATACATATACAAGTAGGTTTGTAAACTGTGCTGAAATATCATCTCAGAGGAAGGACACTGCTAAACTAACCCATAATTTTATCCTTTACCTTCCTATTAAATAATATTCACATTTTTTCTATTTTGGTTTCTCTTTCTCTTTTTTTTAATTTTAGAATATTATAGGGTGCAAACATTTTGGTTTCATAAATTGCTTTTGTACTGTTTAAGTCAAAGTTGTAAGTGTGCCCATCACCCAGATAGTGTGCACTGTACCCGTTAGGTATGAATTAACCCATCCCCTCCTTCCCACCATCTGCTTGATTTCTGATGAGTGTTATTTCCATACATGCATATAAGTGTTGATCGATTAGTTCCAATTTAATGGTGAGTACATGTGGTGCTTGTTTTTCCATTTTTGAGATACTTCACTCAGAATAATGGTCTCCAGTTCCATCCAGGTTAATACAAGAGATTCACCATTTTTTATGGCTGAGTAGTACTCCATGGTATACATATACCACATTATTTTATTAATCCACTCATGATTTGATGGGCACTCGGGTTGTTTCCACATCTTTTCAATTGTGAATTGTGCTGCTATAAACATTCAAGTGCAGGTGTTCTTTTTACAAAACCTCTTTTTATCCTATGGGTCAATAGCTAATAGTGGGTTTGCTAGATCAAATGGTAGTTCTACTTTTAGTTCTTTGAGGTATCTTCTCCATACTGCTTCTCACAGAGGTTGTACTGGTTTGCAGTCCCACCAGCAGTGTATGAGTGTTCCTATCTCTCTGCATACATGCCAGCATTTGTTGTTTTGGGGCTTTTTGATAAAGGCCATTCTCACTGGAGTTAAGTGATATCTCATTGTGGTTTTGATTTGTATTTTCCTGATGATTAGAGATGTTGAGCATTTTTTCATATATTTGTTGGCCATTAATTTATCTTCTTTTGAGAAGTTTCTGTTCATGTCCTTTGCCCCTTTTTAGTGGGGTTCTTTGATTTTTTTATTGCTGATTTGCTTGAGTTCTTTGTAGATTCTGGTTATCAGCCTTTTATCACACGTATAGCATGCAAATATTTTCTCCCATTCTGTAGGTTGTCTATTTGCTCTAATGATTGTTTCCTTGGCTGTGCAGAAGCTTCTTAATTTGATCATGTCCCATTTATTTATTTTTGTTGTTGCTGTGATTGCTTTTGGGGTCTCCTTCATAAATTCTTTGCCTAGGCTGATGTCTATAAGAGTTCTTTGAAAATTCTTGTAGTTTCATGCATTAGGTTTAAGTCTGTTATCCACTGTGAGTTGATTTCTGTGAGTGGTGGGGGCATGGGGGGGGTGGTCTTGTTTCAGTCTGCATGTGGCTATCCAGTTTTCCCAGCACCGTTTACTGAATAGGGATTCTTTAGTCCCTTTCCTCTATATGGTCTAGTTAAAGGTTGGCTTTTGTTTGTCTTCACAGCCTTTCCGTTGTGGAGATTTATTTTTTTCCTTTATATTCCTCTTTTTTGAGAAGGTTAATTCATAAAGAAAAATAATGAACTGATGATTATTTCTCATGACCACTAAGACTTTATCTGCATTGTTCTCATTCTGTCTTTGAAAGATTCCTGCTTCTACCTCCTACTTCTTTATATGAAATATTCTCTTTGGAACATAACATGACCCACTTTGGTAGCCTAGGTTAGCAGCAGTAATTGTTTGAAATGCCTACAAACACTTTATTTTATAAAATATGAAACTGCAAAATATTGATATGTGTCAGAAATTGTTTCAACACCATGAATGGGCTAGTGTCCCTCTCAGAATAAATAGTAGTTTTTTGTGTTTTTTTTTTGTTTTGTTTTTTTATAATCAGCTTTTATTTTCTTTCTTTCAGTACTGATTCTCTGGTTTTCTTCTGGGATCCATGCCTCCTGCCCTCTCAGGGACAAACCAGATCACCCCTTTTGCCTAGGCACAGGGGTTAGCTCAAAGATGACCTGCTTGCTGATCAGAGACCATCAGAAGCCACTGGGGTGCAGGCTTTAGCCTAGACCTTGCAGTTTTACCTGGGAAGGACTAAGGCTGGAGCTGCTGTCACATACTGTGTCCGTGAGGATTAAGCCTGACAGAGAATGGAGCCAGCACAGAAGGGAGACGAATGTGAAATGTGAACAGAAAATCTGAGTTCAGGAACAACTTCTGAGCCCTTAATACAGCCAGCCTGGCAGGCAGTCTCTCTTTACTCCAGGGTGCTTGTCAACCCTGAGGTCTGAAATACATGCAGAATTTCAGTGGCGCTTACTTCCTGTGGATTATAAAATTCTTTATAGCACATGGTTTAAATTATGAAAGCCTTTAGAAAAACATCTGAATTTTGTAGCAAGCCCATGCAAATTATTTTTTAAAACTGGCAAGCATTTTAACAGAGGAAAACTTTTCTCAAACTATTCAATTTGCAGTAGCACAAGAAGGCGGCTGTGAGATTCTGCTATAATTAATAGGCACATTGTTAAGTGAATTATACAATATTAAAATATCACCAAGGGGACAGAACTGGAGATAAATGTCCTCATCTGGGCTGGATGGAGCTCTTCTGGGAGAACCATGTTATAAAGTTCTTTAATTTAAAAAATTACATTTCCAGGGCCTAATATTGTCAGAAAGACAAATAATCTGGCTCAGTAAGAAATACAGATTTAGAGGATTGTACTTAAGGGCCTAGCACAGTGGCTGTACATCATTGTCAAGCGGGAAGGAGTCCAGCCACAGAAGTTGCATACCTGGATTGACTGTGCAAGCGTTAATAGAAAAGTTATCCTTGAACATCTCTACATCTGAGATGCCTGAGAGCCCAGCCTCTTGCTGATACACTGTCTTGGGATGCTCCCAAGTGCATGTGCTGTTTTAATATAGGTTTTATTATTTAGGTATGGTAAGGCCATTAGATCAAGAGATGGCCACCACTGGAAAGACAGATTGTTATACTGATTGTTATACAGATCCCAAGAGGAGTGGGCATAACCCTCCTGTACAGCCCACAGGGAAGCACCCAGACCAGGAAGTAGGCCAAGGGAGTGAGGGAAATGTGGGAAGAGATTTTGTTGTGGTATCCACAGGAAGGAATGGCTGAGGCAGGGGGAGCAGACTTAGGATGGGCCAGTTTGAACCATTTTAGTGGGCTCTAGGCACAGGCTGTCCCTACTTGTCTGGCACCTGGCCCTGGTTGATTATAGCAGGTGGATAGTGGCCCTGAGAAGGAGAACCCCACAGAGGAGATGTTTGGGAGTGTGGACTTCTATTACAAATATACCATAGACTGGGCAGCTTAACCCACAGATGTGCATCACTCACAGTTCTGGAAGCTGGGAAGTCTAAAATCAAGGTACCAGCAGATCTGCTTTCTGGTTTGCGGATAGCCTTCTGCTCACTGTATCCTCTCAAGGTGGAGAGCAGAGAGGGAGCAAATGCTCTCAGCTCTCTCCCTATAAGGCCACTAATCCTATCAGCAGGGCTCCACCCTTGTGACCTCGTCACCTCCCCAAAGCCCCACCTCCTAACACCATCACATTGGGGATTAGAGCTTCAACATGGGAATCTGGGGGAACCCAAACATTGAGTCCATAGCAGTTGGTCTGCATTTGAGATGCACGCTCGTGGGTGAGATGTTTACTGTCTCCCGCCAAGTCAGCAAGGCCCCGGCTGTCAAAGCATCCGAATACAGAAAACAATATTGTTGATACACACAGTTTACTGCCCACCCTCCACACCTGCATGGTTGCCAGGTGGGTATCACAGGGGGCTCACACAGATGCTGAGGGAAGCCCCAGCCTGCCGGTAGTGACCACACTCTGCGGAGTGCACTGATAACAAAAGTAGGGCCAGTAGTCAGTCTAGTTGTCCCCAGGAATGTTTCTGGATGAAAGGGGCCTGCCACTCACTGCCAGCACTTTCTATTTCCCAGTTCTCAGCACCTGAAACATACCTAGAGTGTTCTTCTCTTTAAAAATATTAATTTTCAGTGGATTCTGGAAATTGGTACCTCAGAGCAGCCCCTTGCCCTTTCTCCAAACCCTCCTCAAGAGGATGTTTATGAAAAATGAACCGAGGAGCTGGCCGGAGCTCTCTCCTCCCCTAGGATCCCGGCACTTTAGAAGATGAAAGTTCTTGTGAAGACCTGCAGGCCAGGGCAGGGGCTCCCTGACCTGTTTCTCATAAGGTCTGGGAAGACCAAGGCTCAGCACCCAGGAGGAACCTGCCTCTCAGGGAGAGCAGATCAGGACTCTGATCCCGGGCTTCCCAAGCATCCTAGCCGGCAGGGCCCAGGACACTCCTCCCTGCCAAGCAGGCCCTGTCCTCTCTTACCCTCCGCAGACCAAGCAGAGACTTGCTGATCCTGGTGGCAGCCCAGCCCTCCAGGGTCTACCCAGCTCCGAAACAGGCCTCTTCCCTGCAGCTGGAAAAGGACTGCTCTTCTTTTTCGCCTCACCTAGAGAAGACTGAGAAACCCCCTAGCTGTCCCCCACACCTCTCAATCAAAAAATGAAACAAACAAAAATGCAGCCTATCAGCCCACAGTGGCCTAGCCCCTGTTCTCCATCCTAAGAAAGATAACCCACATGAACAACAACCTAACTTTTCTCTCACAGTGAACCCACTCCTGCCCTAGAGAGCCCAACAGCCAAAGCAAAGATGCAGCAGGCAGGAGAGAACCCAAGTCGTCCAGGAGTGCATTCACCTGCAGAGGACACAGAACATGGCATAGAATGGCACAGGGCATGGCTAGCATGCTGAGGTCGGGAGGAGAAGAAGAGAACAAACACACAGACACACACACACACACACACACACACACACACACACCATACTGGACACACACTGCCACCATCTGCGGGGGGCAGATCACAAAATAACAATGCAGGTTACACCCCCAGGGAGTCTGACTTAATTGGTGAGGGCTGCAGCCTGGGCATTGGGGTTTGTAAAAGCTCCCTGGAGATTCTAAGTTTAGGCAGAATCGAGAAGCACATCTATGAGAAGATATTTCAAAGCATCACTTCTGATTGTTTAAATGTAATAAAGGAACTGGAAGGCAGAATCCACAGTGGTGAACAGTGAATCCACAATCTGGAAGGCCAAAGGGAGCCCTCCCTCACAGCAAAGTGCACTGAGCACCAGAAGTCATTTTTATTTATGTAATAAACACTTATCTAGCACTTATATGCAAGGTATTGTTATAAGTGCCTTTCCGATATTAACTCAATGACACTTATAATGAGCCTGTGAGGTCGGTACTGTTGTTATCCACTTTTTAAATATGGTAAACTGAGGTTGGTATTGGGCAAATAACATCCACATAATTCAACTTAATTCAAATATTCAAACAATATGAACACACAGGCAAGACGAGGACAGCTGTGGAGAGCAATACTCCCCATCCGGAACGGGCGCGGGCTCCCGGGCGCTGCTGCGGCGGCGCTGATCCGGCTCCGCGGGGCCAGGACTCTGCCTGTCCAGCAGCCCTCCAGGAGATGCTGCGCAGGCGGCAAGAGGAGCTGATGTGTGGATAACGGTGGTTCAGGAGCAGAGAATAGAATGGGGACAGAGGATAGCACAGGAAATAACAGAAGAATTTTCCCCGAAGTGAAGAAAGAATTAAATTTTTAATTGAAACAGCTTATTCCCCCGGAAAGAGTAATGAAAATAAGGCACTTACTGAAGCCGAGGGGCCCTCACCGGCATCCGGGGTGACGAGGCTGCTTACAAAGTAAAAAGCATCAGATCCGCGTGGACTCCCGACGTGCCACTAAAGCTGGAGCACGCCGTGACCAACGTGGGCGCCGCGAGAAACCGGCGGCTGTCGAAAGCGCGTTCGCGATTAGAACAGCCTTGCGGACTTGCAGGGACCCAGAGAGAATGACACGGGCTCATCTCTCCAGTGGAAGGGCCCGGCCTGGACAGCGTCTGTTAGAACAACGCTGGAAAAGTAGAAGAACCCAGAGAAAGCAGTGAGCTTTAAAAAATCATAAATTTTAAACGGCAAGGCTGAGGGGTCAGGAATTGGTTGGGGGAAGTTAGGGAAGGCCCTGAGAGTCAGGTGAGCAACCTGGTTGGGTTTCCTGTGAAAATTAACGGTCAGAGCAGAAACAGGTTCAGGCTCCGCAAAGCCAGTCTCCCCCCAACACTGGGCCTCAAGGCACTGCCTCCCACTGCGCCGCGTGTGGCGCCCTGACACCAGGCACCTGGGCAACAGTGCGGCCACTCAGCCCACTCTCAGCACCAGGGACTGGACAGCACAGCAAATAAGGCCACCCCACCCCTCGGATCTCTTCACGCCAGCTTTGGAAATGTTCTTTAACTCAAGATTTATGACAACGAAAAAGGGATTTCCTGCAAATTGCTAAACTCGCAAAATTGAATAAGAAATCTAGGCAGTTCCATGAACATGCACTTACCCGTGACTATGATAATTCTTTGGCATTCACAAAGATTGGGTCCCTGGACTTTTAGAAATTGTCCAGTCAATGAGCAGGTAAACGACTGCACAGTCTGCATGCTTTCTCCAGAAACCTGTTTCTACTGAATCATTTATTTCCAGGGAGTTTTCTCACCCTCATGCCGCATGCTAACTGTCCTTCAGCCCTCACTAAGTTTCATCTCTCAGTGAGCACTGGGAAGAACTGACTGAAGAACTTCCTAGATGGTTTTGCCAATCAATTAACTGGCTGTCACCTGTGGGTTGGTAGCCAGAGTGAGGCCGGTCCTTGAGCAGTCTGAGCACATGCCCTCAGCCGGGGCCCTGGGGAGTTCTGGCTTCCCTGGCAAACGCTCCTGCTGTAGACTTGAGGAGGAATCCCCATCTCCCAGACATGAACCCAGGAGAGCAGCTGAACCAAGCAATACTGTGCCTGTGAGTGAACTACAGCTCCCCAAGGGCTGCAAAGTGGAAAAACAATGTATGATTTGGTGATTTCTAAGAAGCTGCTTCCATTCCAGTTTTTACCAAATCCACTCACACTATTGTTCCTCTGCCCAAATAAATAGATGATTTGGGTATGTTGAATACATCAAGCCAGTTTTAACTTTCTTTTTTTTTTCTTCCACATTACTTGGCATGAAAAGGATGGGTAAAATTCGGAGAAATCACCCCTGATTGTTGAATTGTTTCCTAAAACACAATGGTGACCACCCCCCAGGAGCTGTGTCTGCTGGGTGCCACCAACCATGCCCAGCTGACCAAGGCACATCACCTGAGGACACTGGAGGCAGCAAAAGTGCTCTTTGACTGATTGGGAAATGGAAGCTATATAGGAGGGGAGCGCCACACCGCTGCGGGAGGGGCACGTGTTCTCTAGATTACGGTGCTGTGACCCGGAGACACCAGACCCACTTCCCGAGCCAGGCTTACTTGGGTCTCTAACAAGCAAAAAGCCCAATGCCGCCGACCCATCCAAACAGGCCTCCTGGAGAAGGTGTGGATGTAGTCACTGCCCTCGCCATCCTCTGGGAAGTCTTACCCCTGCAACTCTGCACTGGGGCCTGCACCACAGCCTTGCACCTGTTCTTTCTGGCGGGTCTGTTGGCACAACAAGTGCTCTGTGGGAAAACGTGAGCTGTGGGCGTGTTAGTAGAATGGGCACAGTGTGCAGGCGCCCCACTGACTGGTACCAAGCCACCCAATCTCTTTGCTTTCCAAGGCTTGGTGGGCTTCCATCTAATAATAGTAAATATAATGATAAAATAGTTAATATTTATTCACTGCTTGCTTTGATGCAGGTACTGTTCTGGATATTTTTCAGATATCAATTTATAGCTTTAGTGTTTATTATTCCATTAAAAACACAGTAGGAATTAGATGAAGGTTACGGGAAAGGAAGATGAGCCTGGGCTACATTCACAAGGGAGTGTGGGAGGGTGTCTCACAGGCCCTGCAGAGGATTCTGGAAGGAGGGAAACGTTCTGATGATGTGCATTCCCACAGCTAGGCGGGTGCAGTCAATGGTCCCAATTTTAGCAGAGCTGAGGGGTGTTGCCTCAAGTCCAAATCAGCATTACGTCAGCATATATGCCTTTGAATAACAGCTGTGCTGTGTATGCCACAGGTTCGTAAGCGAGGACCCAGAACAGCTGCTACAAGATCGAGTTAGACTCCGCACACTGCAGCTCCAGGCCTGGCATTCAGCAATCACCTGTAGCCAGCCCTGCGCCCCAGTGACCAGCATGACATTGGCTCGCATGTGCCCCACGCCACACAGCAGAAGGAATGCAGAGCCACCTCTCCTGACTGTGTTTCTCAGGGTCGTGCTCGGGCTTCTTTCTTCTGCCCTATTTCCAGTACAGTTTTCCCTCATCGCCATCTCCCAGACACGCTCTCTCTCAACCTAATGCTCTCACCGGGTGATCTCATTCCTTCCATCACTTCATCTAGCCGTAATTTATGTGACAATATATCCTAAATAAATACACCCACTCCAGGTTTGTCTCCTGAGGTTCCAAGCGAAAATGTGGCAGCTCAGTGCCTATGTCCCTCTGGACGCCCAGCTGCTCTGCAGTCCCACCCTCTCCCCTAAAAGGCCCGATCCTCCCTCTCTGGGCTCTGCCTCCTTGACTTGCACCCACGTAAGGTAGAAACCTGGAGTTGTTCTTTCTCTTCTCTGTCCCCCACACCACATCGGTTACCAAATCGTGTCAGTTACACATCTGCGTATCTCTGGAGGCTCTACACATCTCTGACCTAGACCTAGCTAGCCTGTCCTCATCCAGTCTCCCCTAACGTCTCTCCTGTTCCCTCCAACACACTCTGTGAACTTTTCCGCTGTTTTCCAGCCTCGGGCTCTCCAAACTGCCAGGATGGTGCCTTTACTGATTTGTAAATTTTCTATCACATGCATATTCAAAATCCTCCTCTGGAGCCCCAGAGCCTTCAGAATAAAATTCCATACCCTTGGTCTGACATCCCAGGGCCTGCAAGATCCAGCCCAGTGTCCTCTGTGGCCTTGCTTTCCCTGAACACCCACCCCCAACCTCCCAGCTATGCTGATAGGAATCCACTAGACCGAACATACCTTGCTTTGTCCTACTTTTTTGCTTGAAGCTCCCTTACTGAGGGGTTAAGCTCTGGTTAACCTTTTTTTATCCTTCAAGACTCAGCTCCTCTTTCTATATACCAGCATTGGCTTTGTCTGTAGCAAGATGCCTTCATGTCTACTAATGAGTAGTTAAAAGCCACCGATGAGCTGGAAAGAGCAGAAGATAGGAAGCAACTGTCCCCCACCCTCTCCTGAGTGCCTCTTGCTTCTGACCACCTGGCATGGGCTGCAGAGAAATGCAGACAAAGGAAATAACACATGCTCTCATGATCCTATCCAGAAATGTCAGAAATGGCTTTAAGCACACAGGATAAGCTGGGCACTGGCCAATTGTGGAACTTCACTACTGTTGTTTTAAATTCACGACAGAAAATAAATATCATTCCTTTTGTTATCATTTCATGGAATATTCTCATATTGTTCCTCAGATGCCTTCTTTCATTCATTCCATGTATAATAGTCCCCCTCATCTCTGGCTTTGCTTTCTGCAGTTACAATTACCTGTGGTCAACCATGGTCTGAAAATATTAAATAGAGAATTTCAGAAAAAAATAATTCATAAATTTTAAATTGCATACTATTCTGAGTATTGGTATAACTGTCTTATTTTATTAGTGGTTAATGTTGTTAATCTCTTACTGTGCCTTATTTATAAATTAACTTTATCATAGGTAGGTATGTATAGGAAAAAACATAGTATTAATATGTATAGTGTTTGGTACTATCCATGGTTTCAAGCATTCGCTGGGGGTCTTAGGATGTATCCCTTAAGGATAAGGGGGACTACTGTGCTGCCACTAACCTCTTGCTCCATGCAAAGCACTGGGCTAGAGGCTTGAAAAGTATAGGCATGTATGACCTAATCCTACTTTTCAAGGAGTTTCAGACCTAGAATCACACTGACATGCCCAATACACAATTAAAATTGAATCTGGCAGCAGACAAAACTTGCAGAATGGCAAAATAAGGACTTCTGAAAATCTGCATTCCGTAAAAGCAACATGAACACTGCGAATATTTGTCAATGTCAGCTTTTCAAGGGCTCTGGAAATTAACCAAAGGCTTACAACAACCTTAGGAATATTTACTTAAGAAAAGCATTTGAATTTTTTTAAGAACAGCAAGATTTGTGTATTTGAACTTGCTCTATTTTCATCCCTTCTCCCTACCTCCACAGTAGCCTTGAAAACCAACAGTCTCAACACCAAAAGCTGGAGACAGAGAAAGAGAATGTAATGTCTAGTTTCCCACATTATATTATTTTAAATGTCCAGTTTTCCAGCCACAAATGCACACATACGCATACCTACACACACACACACAAGTACAAGATACACAGAGGAAAAGGAACTATGGCCTATACACAGTTAAAAAAAAAAATAGTCACTAGAAATTGACTGCAAAGAAGCCCAAACATTGGACATGAAAGACAAGGAGTTTAAATTAGCTATTATAAATATGTTCAAATAACTAAAGGAGTCATATCTAATGAATTAAAGTATGAGAATGATGCCTTATCAAATAGAGACTATTAATAAGAGATAAAAAATGTAAAAAAGAAAAAAATAAAAATTCTGAACTTGAAAAGTATAAGAACCAAAATGCAAAATTCACTCAAATTCCACAGCAGATTTGAACTGACAGAAGAAAATACCAGCAAACTGAAAGATGCCTAAACTGAAATTATTTATTCTGAAGAACTAAAGGAAAAAAAGAATGAGAAAAATAAACAGAACCTCAAAGATCTGAGGGACACCATCGAGTGTGGGACACTAACACACACATAAATGAGAATTCCAGAGGAAAGAATAGAGAGACAAAGGCATAGAGAATATTTGAAAAATCATGGTAAAAAACTTCCAAAGTGGATGAAAAAAAATAATCTGCACATCTAAGAAGTTCAAAAATCTCCAAGTAAGATAAACTCAAAGAGACCACACTTAGACACATCGTAGTCAAATTGTCAAAAGACAAAGTCAAAGAGAGAATCTTGAAAGCATCAAGAGAGAAGTGATTCATTATCCATTTATTCTTAATAAAATAACAGCTGATTTCTCATTAGAAACTATATAAACCAGAAGGCAGTGGAATAACATATTCAAAGTGATGAATAAAAATACTGTCAACCAAGAACTCTATATCCAGCAAAACTATTATTCAAAAACAAAGAAGAAATTAAATATTCCAAGATTAAGAAAAAAAAAAAAAGAAAGAATTTGTTACCAGCAGATCTGCCTCACAAGAAATACCTAAGGGAGTTCTTCAGGCAGTAATTGAAGGAGAGCCACATGAAGAAATAAAGAGTATTAATAAAAGAAAATAAAAAATACAGTATAAATGTAATTTTATGTGTGACTCTTTTTTCTCTTCTCTTATTTACAAGAAAACTGCATAAAACAATAATTATCAAACTTTGTTTATGGGCTTATAATAAGTAAAGATACAGATTGTATGATCATATTTGCACAAAGAAGGGGAGAACAGATACGACTGGAGCAAAATGGTATTAAACTCATTGAGAGTAAGTTAATATTATTCTAAATTAGATGTTTAAAGTTAAGATGTTAATTGTAATCCCCAAAGCAACCATGAACAAAACAACTGAAAAAATATATGCAGTAAAGAAACAAAAAGCAAATTAAATGGTAGACTAGAAAATATCTATTCAACACAAAAGAAGACAGAAATGGAGGAACAGAGGAACAAAAAGTAATAAGGCATAAAAGAACAAAATAGTAAAATAGCAGACGTAAATTCTACCTTAGCAGTAAATGCATTAATGTAAAGAGGGTAAACTCTCCCAAAGAAAAACAGATACTGGCAGATAGGTTAAGAAAACAAACAAATATGGTCTCACTATATGCTATATAAAAGAGACAAATTTTAGATTCAAAGACACAAATAAGTTGAAAGTAAAAGAATGTTAAAAAGAGATATCACACAAACAGTAACCAACAAGTAGCCAGATAGGCTATATTACCATAAGATGTAATACAGCTTAAGATAAAAATTATTACTAGACACGAAGAAAGCATTTTATAATGTAACGGCCTCAATTCACCAGTTAGACATAATAATTATGAACATATATTCACCTTACAATTGATCTTCAACATACATGAAGCAAAGCCTAACAGAAAAGAAAGGAGAAATAGACAATTCAACAGTAATATTGCAGATTTCAATAGTCCACTTTCAATAATATATAGAAAAAATAGGTAGAAGATCAGCAAGGAAATAGAAGATTGGAATAACACTTTAAACCAAGTAGTTCTAACAGGTATTTATAGAACACTTCACTGAATTACCACCAAATATATATTCCTCTCAAGTGTACATAGAACATTCTCCAGGACAGATCATAAGTTAGAACATAAAATAAGCCTCAATAAATGTAAAATGATTGAAATCATAAAACATATGTTCTCTGATACAAAGAAATGAAATTAGAAATCAATAGCAGAAAGAAATGGGTAAAATTCAAAAACATATGAAAATTATTCCAGTTATAACTTGGAATGCCTTCAACTTTTCCCATTCAGTTTGATGTTGGCTGTGGGTTTGTCATATATGGCTTTTATAATTTTGAGAGATATTCCTTCTATGCCTAGCTTGTTGAGGGTTTTTATCATGAAAGGGTGCTAAATTTTTTTGAATGCTTTTTCTGCATCTATCGAGATGATCATATGGTCTTTGTTGTTGCTTCTGTTTGTGTGGTGAATCACATTTATTGATATATGTATGTTGAACCATCCTTGCAACCCAAGATAAGGATGCCCACTGTCACCACTTCTATTCAACATAGTGCTGGAAGTTCTAGCCAGAGCAATCAGGCAAGAGAAAGAAATAAAAGGTGTCCAAATCAGGAAAGAGGGGGTCAAACTATCACTTTTTGCTGACGATGTGATCTTATATCTAGAAAACTCCAAAGATTCCACCAAGAGACTCCTGGAATTGATAAATAAATTCAGCAAAGTGTCAGGTTACAAAATTAGTGTACTCAAATCAGTAGCATTCCTATACACCAATATCGGTGAAGCCAAGAGTCAAATCAGAGACTCAATAACATTCACAATAACCTCAAAGAAACTAACTAGGAATAAACTTAACAAAGGAGGTGGAAGAACTCTAAAAAGAGAATGACAAAACACTGAGGAAAGAAATCACAGATGACACAAACAAATGGAAAAACAAATCATGCTCATGGATAGGTAGATGTAACATTGTTAAAATGTGATACTACCCAAAGTGACTTATAGATTCAATGCAATCCCCATCAAAATACCAATGTCATATTTCACAAATCTAGAAAAAATAATTTTATGCTTTGTTTGGAACCAGAAAAGAGCCTGAACAGCCAAAGCAATGTTAACCAAAAAGAACAAATCTGGAGGCATTGCATTACCAGACTTCAAACTATACTACAAGGCTAGAGTAACCAAAACAGCATGGTATTGACACAAAAATAGAGACATAGACCAATGGAACATAACAGAGAACCCAGAAATTAAACCATCCACATACAGCCGACCGATCTTTGACAATGCAGACAATATATATTGGGGAAAAGAAACCCTATTCAATAAATGGTGCTGAGAGGTTGGATAGCCACGTGCAGAAAAATAAAACAGGATCCATATTTCTCACCACTCACAAAAATTAATTCAGGATGGATAAAAGACTTAAATATAAGGCTTGAAACTCTAAGAATTCTAGAATAAAATGTTGGAAAAACTCTAGATATCAGCCTAGGCAAAGAATTTATGGAGAAGACCCCAATGGCAATCACAGCAACAACAAAAATAAATGGGACTTGATTAAATTACAAAGCTTTGGCATAGCTAAGGAAATAATCAACAGAGCAAATAGTTAACCTACAGAATGGGAGAAAATATTCACAACCTATACATCCAATAAAGGGCTAATCACCAGAATCTACAAAGAAATCATACAAATAAGCAAGAAAAAACAAACAATCCCATTAAAAAGTGGGCAAAAGACATGAACAGAAGCTTTTCAAAAGAAAATGGACAAATGGCCAATAAATACGTGAAAAAATGCTCAATGTCACTAATCATCAGGAAAATACAAATTAAACCACAATGAAATACCCCTGTTAGAATGGCTTTCATTAAAAAGTCAAAAACAATAGCTGCAGAGAGAAAGGAACACTTATATATTATTGGTGGGACTGCAAATTAGTACAACCTCTGTGGAAAACAGTATGGAGATTTCTCAAAGAACTGAAAGTAGACCTACCATTTGATCCAGCACTCCCACTACTGGGTATTTATCCAAAAGAAAAGGAGTCATTTTATCAAAAAAACACCTGCACTAGAATGTTTACTGAAGCATAATTCACAATTGCAAAGATGTGGAATCAACCCAAGTGTCCATCAATTCATAAGTGGCTCAAAAAAATGTGTTAACTAAAAATATGAGAGATTTATATTACTAATGTCAGGAATATGAAAGGAGACATCACTACTCATCATATATAAACAAAAGGGTTTTAAGGGAAAACCATGAAAATTTATGTCAATAAATTAGATAATCTAGATGAAATGGACAAACTCTTAAAAGGGTAGATACAAACTACTGAAATTGACTGAAAAAAAAAAAGAAAATTTGATTAAAGCTGTAACAAGTGATTGAATCAGTCATCAGAAAAGCTAACCCCAATGAAAGGCCAGAACAAGACAGTTTCACTGGTGAATTATTCCAAATATTTAAAGAATTAATATCAATGTTTCACAAAGTCTTCCAAAAATAGAGAAGGAAGAAGCAATTCTCAACTCATTTTATGAGACCAGTTTTACTGACACCAGGCAAAGATGTCACAAGTAAACAAACCTGCAGACCGCTATCCTTTATGAATGCAGACACAAAAATTGTCAACAAAATACTACCAAACTGCATGCAGCAATACATTTTTAAAAACAGTTCTATAAATTTATCCTAAAAATTCAAAGATAGTTTAACATCCAAAAAATCAATCAATATAATACAATATATTGCTAAATTAAATAACAACAACACACAGTCATGTCAAAAGAAGCATTTGACAAATCCTAATACCTTTTCATGGAAAAAGTCTCAACAAACTGAAAATAAAAAAAAATGTCTCAACATGAAAAAGGGCATCTGTTAAAAACTCATAGCTACCAGTTTATGGTGAAAGACTGAATATCTCATCCTAAGATTTTATAATCACTTCTACTCAAGATTGTGTCAGTCAGGGAAGTTAGGCAAGAAAAAGAAAGAAAAAGTATCCATACTGGACAGGAAGAAGTAAAATTCTCTCTATTCATAGGTAACATGATTTGCACACAGAAAATCCTAAGGAAGTCACAAAAAGAAAAAAAACTAATAGAACTAATGAGTATATTCACAAGATTACATAAAAAAATCAATTGTATTTCTATACACCATCAATTAATAATCTGAAAAAGAAATTATGAAAATTTCATTTGAAATAGCATCAAAAAATAAAAAATTTAGGAACAAAAAACTTTAAGTTCAAAACTTACACACAGAAAACTACAAAACATTGTTGAAAGAAATTAAAGACCTATGGAAAGACATCCCATTTTTACAGATTGGAAGATGTAATATTGTTAAGATACCAACATGACTCAAAGTGATCTATAGATTTAATATAATCTCTATGAAAATCCCTGCTGCCTTTTTGCAAAAAATTGGTAACCTTATGATGTTAATATTCATAAGGAAGTACAAGAGAACAGAATAGCCAAAACAAGCTTGCAAAAGAACAAGTTGGAGTACTCACATTTTGTGATTCCAAAACTTACCACAGGCCGGGCACAGTGGCTCACACCTGCAATCCTAGCACTCTGGGAAGCCGAGGCGGGAGGATCTCTTGAGTTCAGGAGTTGGAGACCAGCCTGAGCAAGAATGATACCCCACCTCTACTAAAAGTAGAAAAGTTAGCCAGGTGTCATGGTGCACGCTGGTAGTCCCAGCTACTCAGGAGGCTGAGGCAAGAGGATAGCTTGAGCCCAGGAGTTTGAGGTTGCAGCAGTGAGCTACAATGATGCCACCGCACTCTACCCAGGGCGACACAATGAGACTCAGTCTCAGGGGGAAAAAAAAAACTTACTATAAAGCTATAGTAATCAGCACAGTGTGGTGTGGTACTGGCATAAGGATATCAGGCAAAGACACAGAGCTGAAAGTCCAGAAATAAACTCTTACCTTCATGATCAACTGATTCTTTTACACGGGTGCCAAGACAATTCAAGAAGAGGAAAATGGTCGTTTCAACAAATGATGCTGGGAAAACTACATGTGTACATGTAGAAAAATAAAGGTAGACCCTGACCATATCCAAAAGTGAACTCAAAATGGATAAAACACCTAAACATAAAAATCAAAACTATAAAACTCTTAAAAAGAAAAAAAAAAAAAACAGAACTAAATCTTCATGGCCGTGGCTGGGTTAAACAATTTTTTTAGACATGGTACCAAAAGTACAAGCAACAAAAGAAAAGAAAGAACGCATTGTACTTTTTCCAAATTTTAAAATTTTGTGCTTCAAAAGACACTATAAAAAAGAAAAAAAAGAAAATTCACAGAATGGGAGACAGTATTTGAAAATTATGTATCCAATAAAGATGCAGTAGTATCCAAAATTAATATAAAGAACTTTAACACCTCAACAATAACAAGACAACCCAATTTTTAAGTGAGCAAATGATTTGAATATACATTTTGCTAAAGAACATTATATGTAGGAACAGAAAGCAAGCACATAAAAAAATGTCGAATAGGAAATGAAAACCAAAATCATCATGAGATACCACTTCACACCCACTAGGATGGATGAAATACAGAAGATGATAAGAGCTGGTGAGACATGGAGAAAGGAGAACCCTCGAACCGTTACTGGCAGGATGTTAAATGGTGCAGCCACTTTGGAAAATAGTTTGACAGCTATGCAAAATGTTAATCATAGAATTCATATGACTAAAAAATTTCACTCATTGGTATATACCCAAGATATTAATAATAGAAAACATATGTTCACACAAAAACTTGTGTGTGAATGTTTAAAGCAGCATTATTCATCAAAAAGTGGAAACAACCCAAATGTCTATCAACTTGAAATGGGTGAATATAATGTGCTGTATATAATACATATGATAGAATCTCATTCAGCCATAAAAAGGAAGGAAGTACTGAGTCACGCTACAACAGGGATGAACCTTGAAACCTTTATGCTGAGTGAGAGAATCCAGTCACAAAAGACCACGTATTGTATGATTCCATCTATGAAGTGTTCAGAACGGGAAAATTCATAGAGATATAAAGCAGATTAGTGCTTGCCAGGGGCTGAGGGGAGGGGGAATGGAGTACTAATTGTTCCGGGTTTCTTTTGGGATAATAATTTTCTAAAGTCACATAGTAGTGATAGTTGCACAACCCTGTGAATACACTAAAAACCACTGGCTTGTACACTTTAAAAGGGTAAATTTTATGGTATACAAATTATATCGCAATAAAGCTGTTGTAAAAAATAGAATTTGGCCAATGAATATGACCAGCCAATTAATGCAGAGCTGTATGAGCCCTGGACACAGACAGAGTAGATCACCTCCCAGTAGGCACATTCTCTACAATGTCCTTGTCATGTAGGAAGCCCACCATGAGACCTTCCAATCTAAGCATCTTCCTCCACTGCTTACTCTTTGTACTCTACATATGATTAACCCTATCACCAGTCTCATCTTTCTAACTCTTCCACTTCCAATCCAATCTGTGCATCCCATGCAGTCCTGGTTACCTGACAGTTCACCTCCTTGATTAGCCACTGTCTTCTCACTGCAAAGCCAAGGTTTGCACAGCAGAGCTCCCCAGGCACACTGAGGTTTGCATTTCCCCTGGCACATGCACAGCCAGGGTTGGAACATGTGGTTGGAGTCAAAGCCTTGGCTTTGGTCATCTCACAGGAGTGCTTTGATTTGAAATTTTAATTAAGCATGGCTATGTCACCTTTACTTGGTGTTCAACATTCAAACAATGAACAGGTCTATGTTTTACTTGTAGGAGTACAGATAGGAATAAAAACACAGCCAAGTTAGTTATGTGGGTATTTGTAGATGAGAAAACACGACAGAAAGAGCAGGTCTATTCGATTGAAACAGATTAGATTTGGCAGGTCTATCTGGCATGAGAATGAGAGCATTACATTACTTTAAAGGGCATGTATTTGCCCAGTTATTCATATCATACAGAATGAACCAGAAGCTAGGAATTAGTAAGCATAGAAGTGCTTTTTCAAAAGAATCCCACATTATACTAAGATCTAAAAATAGAAATACAATATGTGAAACAAGAGTCCTGTCGGCCCCAACACGGAAGCATCTCTCGGGTCCTGCTCTGCCCGCTGAGCCACTGCTATGGCCTCAGCTCTGTCCTCTGTGCTCTGCCAGCCCTCGCCTGTGCTGTGGAAATTGCCCCTTCATTATTCACCCACCTACACTTGAAGCCCCTCAAGCTGACCTTTTGCACAACCTCTAGAGATATCTGTCTGAAAGGGACCATGTCTGTCATCTACAGGGTTGGAGTCACACTACAGATGAAGCTCTTTCTCTTGCCACGCTTCTTGTGTCACCTGATGGTTCTGTCTGGATGAATTCTCTTGTGACTCTGTAGCAAGTCATTCCTTGAATGAGCGCTCCGAGGCACCGTGCTACAGGTCTTAATTCATTTAATACATTTAATCTTCCCAAGAAAACTGTCCCACTCTACAGGCAGATACATTAACTAAATTGTCAAGGGCACCCAGATGGAAAGAGTGTGGCAGTCCATGAGCCTCCAGTGTGCACACCACACCCAACCCCCTCGGCTGCTTTATCGCTGGATCACCCGTGCTCTTCATTCGTATGTGCATGCCTTCATTCATACATGTTCCTCTCCATGACATGTCTGCAGTTCTTTTCTGCCTAGTAAACTCCTTTCAAGGACCAGGTCAAATGTCACCTCTGCTGTGAAGGCCAACTCTGCAGAAGCTGCCCCTGCTCACATACCCACTGTCCTACACTTCTCCTGTCACTTTGGGTTGTATCTTCTCAGAACCTGTAGGGCATAGGCTGTTTCTTTCTCATCAAGGTGTGAGATGTAGTAGAAATACAATAATTTTTTTTTTTTTTTTGCTTTTTAAAAAATTTGTCCAATATTTTTATTGTGGAAAATACACATAACATAAAATTTACCATCCTAACCATGTTATATACACAGTTCAGTGACATTAAATTCATTCGTAATGTGCAACCATCACCAATATCCATCTTCATAACTCCTTTCACCTTGTAAATCTGAAACTCTGCACCCATCTAACACTAACTCCCCATGTTTCCCTCCTTCCAGCCTTCATCCCCACCATCCTACTTTCTGTCTCTAGGAATTTGACTGCTCTATGTATATAAGTGGAATCATGTGGTGTTTCTTTTTTGTGACTGGCTTGTCTCACTTAGCATCAATAATATCCTCGAAGTTCATCCAGGTTGGATCATGTCTCAGATTCTCTTCCTTTCTAAGGCTGAATAACATTCCATCGTATGTACAGATCGTATTTTGCTTATCCATTCTTCGTTGATGGACATGCGTTGCTTCCATGCTTTAGCTATTGTGACTAATGCTGCTAGGAACACAGGTATACAAATATCACTTCATGACCCTGATTTCAGTTCTTTTGAGTATCTACCCAGAAGTGGAATTCCTGCATCAGATGGTAATTCTATTTAATTTTTTGAGTCATTGGCATATCGTTTTAGTGGCTGTCACATTTTACATTCCCATCACAGCACACATGGATTCCAATTTCTCCATACCCTCACCAACATTTGCTATTTTCGGATTTTTGATAGTAGCCATCCTAATGGGTGTGAGGTGGTATTTCACTATAGTTTTGATTTGCGGTTCCCTAATAATTAGTGATGTTGAGCATGTTTTCATGTGCTTATTGGCTCTTTGCATACCTTCTTTGGAGAAATGTCTGTGCCAGCCCTTTGCCCGTTTTTAAATAGGGTTATTTGTTTTTTGTTGTTCAGTTTGAGGAGTTCTCTGTATATTCTAGCTATTTACCCCTTATCAGATATATGATTTTCAAATATTCTTTCTCATTCTGTGTGTTGTCTTTTTACTCTGTTGATACTGGCTTTTGATGCACAAAACCTTTTAATTTCCATGATGTCCAATTTGTCTGCAATTGATGGTTACAGAGTGACAGTTACAAGGTTTGTACTAACTTAGGATTTAACTCCTACATTAGCCTTCTGGGTGTTCCAAACAGAACTGGCACTATCATTGGAATTTTAGATTACTTGAGGCATCTGTTTAAAAGGGATCTCAGGTGTTACCTGCCCTGAACCTCACATCTGTCTTCCTGCAGCTTTAGGCTAAGGATGGCCCAAGAAGCATTCGGTGAGGTTGGGATTGCCATGGGACAGCATCAACACCACAGCAATTTCAGATTGTTTGAGTCCTGGGCACACCCTGAAAAGGTGCCAGCTTGGGGGGATGAACAAAAAACCTGTGCTTGGGCTTCCAACCAACACACCCACAGAGGGAAGTTTGGGAGGCTATCAAGACTATCAAAATAGCATCTTAAATTTGCATTTCTTGGGAGTATAAAAGTAAAATATTTTAGATCATTTGGAAAATACAGAAAAGATTAATAAAAAAATAACAAAAAGACCCACCACCTGGAAATAACCTCTGTCAGTTTTAGTGAGTTCCTTGCCAGCATTTTTTCTTCTTTCGTATTGTAAGAGGGTACCTTTCTGCTGGGCTTCTGCTTCAGAGAGGAAATCTCTAGAGGTGATTTTCCTCCCTGGGGACACTTAGCAATGCTGGAGACACCTTTCGTTGTCAAGGGTATTGCTGGAATCTAGTGAGTAGAGACCAGGGATGCTGCTAAACATCCTAATGTCTGGGACACACACACACACACATGCACGCACACACGCACACACCACACATACACACACACACCACACATACACACACACACACACACACACACAGCAAAGAATCACGTGGCAGGTTGAGGTTGAGAATTCTGCTCCGCATCCATGTCACCTGGCAGGCTTGCTAAAGCTCGGGTTACCAGGCCCCACCCAGAACTTCTGGTTGCCTGGGTCTGAGTGGGATTGGAGAATCTACCTTCACTTCCAGCAAGCTCCCCAGTGACCCCACACTTCCAGGGTGAGGACACCTCATAGGATCACACCCTCAGCCTCCTGCTCCAGCTCCCCAGACAGCTCCCCAAAGAGGGGAGAATGGAATTGCCTCAGGAGCATCCAAATGTCTACCTTCCCCACAGGGTGGGGATGCTGTGTTCAAATCCATCCCCCTCCCTGCTGCCAGGGCTTCTCCGCGGCAGGCACCAGCTCTCACCGAGGGCAGAATGCAGAGTGACAGCCTTCTCCACGGGTGCACGTTCCTGCCACTGTCTCGACCTGGGGGGATGAGAACACTTAGCTGGCCCCAGAACCCTGCTCACGCTTGGGTCAGCCCAGCGCTACCACAATAAGCTTCTGTTCTCCCCCTCCTTCTGCCAGTTTGTTAATTTCTGAATTTAGAGAGGAAGAAGCTTATGGGTCCCTTTAAGCTTCCACAAGGGGTTTCAACTGGAAATTGAAAAGTAGACATGTCCTTGTAACTAGCTACATGTGGGACCAACATCACATGTGGAAATTGAAGGCCTTGATGGTGGTCAAGGAAAGAAAGCTGGTACAGGCGTGGGGGGCTTTATTTACCTTTTGGGGTCCCAGCAGCCAGTTGTGCCCAGCAGCCACAGCTGCCTGGTTGTGCCTTTAATAGGCCCCTGGCTGTTTCTCAAAGGCATAAACTTTAGTGAACCCAGGGCAGGCAACTTCCACCACTGACTTTGACCTAAGCCTGTGGGGTGAGACAGAAATTAGATGAAAGGCTTGCCTCAAAACAGACCATAGGCTTTTGAGCCATTGCCATGGGAACTATTTTTGCTTCAAAATGTTTCTGAGCTGGGGCTGCAGACGGGGGCTTTACGCAGCAACGGTCGCTCCTTCTCAGGAGGGCTGCCGAGACCCAGGGACTGAGGTTCCTGCTTTTAAGTTGTTGGTGCTGTCCACTCCGCGGGCTCCCCTGAGCATCTTCATCGCTGTCATCTCATTTCAAACTGCTCCGCGTCTGCACTGCGGAGGCAGCGGCAGGCTGACATACCCCTGGTCCAAGGGGTTTGTCCTCAGACACATAAAGTCGCACACCCCAATGAGGGATCTGCAGGTTGGAGCGTATTTTAAAAATAAACAAATTATAAGCCTGAAGCCCTCTTTGTGTTTCAAGGACTCAGACAGTGAGCTCAGCCGCAAAGGAACGATTGATGTTATCAAGAAGCGGACAATGACAAAGGGCCAATTACATGATTAAACAGAAATCAGCTTTTTTCTCCAGGGTGAAGCTGTTTACCCAGCCAAAAGCAAAAAACATTCTGCAAAACAGGGTGTAACTCATACTTGTTCTCCAGGAATCCTGCTTCCTCAGGAATCAGTGAGAGGATGGTTGGAATTTAAACCTAGGTTTTGTCTTTAGTGTGGGAAAAGAGGCAGTTGCAGACCGAAGGAGAAGCTCTGATGATACTGTAGGAAAACAGAGCAGCTCCCTTCGCAGAAGGCTGTGCATTTCCAGGCAGGCGGCAGAGGTGCAGGAAAGGGCCGGCAGCCCACTTGCACGCTCTGTCCCTGCCAGGACCACAGGGGGACCGGATTTGGCTGCCATGACATGGACAGCATCGCGGCTGTGCACAGAAGTGCAGCCGGAGTGTGGGGGAGCCGCCCTCAGGAATGCAGAGGCAGAGGCGTGTGATTGGTTTGGACGGGGAATGTTTCTGATAGACCCAGAAATGATTGATTTCATGGTTCTCATTTTTGGGGATCCATAACATGAAATATAGAAGGAAAACAAATATCTAGGCCTAAAAACGAAAGAATACTTTAAAAGAACAGCACTGCAGTAACACAGCAGAAGCCTGCAGGAGGAGGGACCAACCCGAAAGCAGGTTGGCGTGTTCACCACTTGGAAGGCCTGCCTGAAGGAGGGGGCGGGAGGAGAGTGCGGAGACGGAGCTCTCTGCGGACTTCAGGCGGCCAAGCTGAGAAAAGGGTCAAAGAAAAGAGTCAGGTGACTCCACTGGAGGCCCAAGGCTTCACTGGGCTGCGGCGCATCGGGGAGCAGCGGCAGCGGGAGGGGAGCAAGGTTGGAGCCTCACAGGGTGAGAAACACAGACCCTGTGGTTGGGCCCAGAGGCAGGAGCCAGACAAGACGGGGGGCAGAGTAGGCTGTCCTGGAGAAGGCGTCACCGCCAGGCCCCGCAGTGACCTCGCCCACTCCCTTTCCCTGTCCCACACGAAGTCCTCCGGGGCGTGGCCGGCATCGTTAGGATTGTGTGGGAGCTGAGCTTTGTGTCTACGTGGGTAAGCCGAGGCCTTGCATAACTGAGGGTGCCCCCAAATCAGGAGGACCGGCCTGGATAACACTGCAGCTGGAGGACAGACAGTTTTCATCTTTTTATCTCACCAGCTTCTAATGCCCACATGCCCGTGACTCTGGAGCTGGAATTCAGAAGTATTTTTATCACTTTTCTTAGGACATCTTGGGCCAGATAAAAAGGAAAAGAGGTTCAGAAAGGCCAGCGAGGAGAGTGCCAGAAGCCTGGCACTCGGGGGCTGGAAAGGGGGCTCAGGCATAGCGTGTCACACTCAGGCGGAGTCTGCAGCAGCCCCAGTGGTCCTGGCAAGGGGGCCAAGCTGGCCGGAGCAAGGGCTAGGGAGGCTAAATGGGAAGAGTCTGGCGGTCAGGCCTTCCACACCTGAGCTGCAGAGCCAGGGTGGGGAGCCGAGGGGCCTGTGAGATGAGCCTGCGGAGACCAACAGCTCCTAGAGACCCACACATTGGTCAAAAAGGCCACCACAACTAGAGTTGTTAATGTGGCATCATCCTGGATTATGACCTGGTCAAAGCATTCTGACACAGCACAAGTAAAATAGGTGTGGAAATTATTCTATTTAGGTAAGCAAGGAATGAGAGTGTTGGATGGGAGATTCCCCAGGCACTAATGGAGCATGGCAGAAGGCAGAGATTTCCAAAATCTTTAATAAGCATAGGCAAGTGACCTTTAGGGATGCCAAAGTCTGTGGAATTGGAGGAACAGGTCTTTGCATAGCCATGGAAGAATCCTGGACATGCACAGGGAAGATGGGAAGACACCACTGTTCCTACCAGGCTATGGGACATGGAGCGCAGAGAAATGGTCAGACATCGCAAAAGGACCATCGTGGCCATGGGGTCCTCAAAGGGATCTGGTTTCCCTGCAGGCAAGCAGTGGAGGGAGCTTGCTGGGAATGAGACCAAGGCAGAAGAGGGTTGTTAATAACACACATGGTGGGAAGTTTTAAGAGGGGCTGAATCACATGAAGGGAGTCTGGAAATGTATGAAAATAAAGGAACAAAGAGGCTTGAAGAGCAAAGAGAGTTGCATGTTGGTAACCCTCCAAAGATTCAAGGGCTGAAGGGCTTGAATATTACAGACAGGCTCTGAGCTCCACCCCAAAAATGTTGGGGCCAGGATGAGCCATGGAGGATGTAACCACAGCACCCTGTCAGTTGGTTTGCGGGGAAGTGCTCCATGTATATTTTAAGTTCATTCGAAGTTTAATTAATGGGGCCGGGGGCGTTGGTAGAATCACCATCTTACTTCTCAGTCTCCTAGCTGCCTCCCCCAGAGGGTCTCACTCCCGCAGCAAAGCCAGGCGCCGCGGTGCTGCAGACTCGTGCAGCTGACGAGTAACAGTTAATGTTATGAGGAGACCTTTGGAGGATGCAAGTGGTGTGCTCAACCTTACACATGGGAGGAAATAATAACACCCACAGCTCCTGTGTCTTTATCATAGAGATTCAGATACAACCACCTTACACACAGCACAGAAACCCAAACACCTTCATGAGCTTTTCTTTTCTTTTTCCCCCACCACAGTCTGCCTTTCAGAATTACCAAACTTGACAGTACCTGGTTATAAACAGTACAGTGACAGCCACCTTACATTACATAACGAGCCTTACATTATGTTCCCACACTCGCTGTCCAGACATTTAACCCCACCAGAACCCCACATGAGGTAGGTACGCATCTCCCCATTTTACGGTAAGGAAATTCTCTCCTATTGTTCAAAATCACATCATTGCTGCATATCTCCGGACTTGAAACTCTACCACCCCTCTCTTATTTTTTCTATATATTTCTAAAATGCATTGCCAAAGAAACTCTTCCAACTGTAATCTGAAACAAGATGGGAAAAAAGTCTCTTTCATTTGAAATACAGTCAAAGCCCTTGAATGGGTTATGAAAGACATTGACCCTAGGGAAAAAAATTGGTATTTTCCGTCTGTCAAATCACCCTCTCGATATTAAGTGTTCCTTACCTCCCTCACCTTCATCCCCAGTGTGGGCACAGCATTTTGCTTTCAGCGAACAGAAGCTGTTCCCCTCCACCTCCCACAAGTAGACTTTCATATTCACTGGGAAAGTGGTGACATTTTCTGCAGATCTGCTTATTTGCAAACAATGTCTTTCCAAACCATTACTGTCATTGTTTCTTTCAGAGCCAAACAGTAAAGCTATATGGCACATTTGGGGAAGGCACTTCATTTAAGAGAAACAAAGATATTCAGATAGTCCTCATGCAGGAGGCTCGCTTCTGGACTATGCAAGGTTGTCTTTATCCTCCAGTGACTTACGTGGGTGGTGCGGAACATCTTGGAGGCAGAACAGCTGCGGCAGAGAGGCAGCTTTCGCCTCCTGCTCTGTGCCCCGTCTGCCTGGACGACCAGGGCTGACACCTGCCTTCAGATGTGAGATTTTGTAAAGCGTATTCCAGTCACCTTGGTCCTTATTTTTCTAGTATTCTGCCCTAAGTCTCAAAGCATATCCTTGTCTACGGAAACATCCCTGCCTGGTAAGTTCACTGACACCTCATTTCCCAGCACACTGTCTGCTCAGGTTGTGGACGCAGCTGACCCTCTCTTGCTCCTGAACGAGAGAATGGGCCACAGTGGAAGGAAGGTCGTCAGCACATGCCGATTCTGCGTTACCACGACGTTTCCTACTCATCCTTCTGTTTTTATCATGAATGATTTTATTTTGGAGATTCATCTCCATGGTCCCTACTGGAGCTAATTCCACACCTGGCACATAGTTGACTCTCATTAAATATGAATTAATGGTGAATGATAAACAAAACGCTCACAGTTAATAAAAAAAAAGCCCTTCCTGCCTCTCATCCCACTGTGTAGGGCTGACTCAGCTGCTGGAGGCAGAGCGGAGAGGAGGCGCCGGCGGCCTTTGCTCCGCTCCCGCAGCCCAGCCTGGGCCCTTCTCTGCATACCGGATTCCTCCTGACCACGCAAATGCCCTGGTCCAGCCAGCTGCAAGCAGATGTCCTGTCTCTATCTGCTGGTCATCACTCTTCACTTCAAAAGCACGCACTCATCATCCAGTAAACGTCTAGGCAGCACCCAGCTTGGCCAGACAACATACTAACCTAGTGGTTAGGACAGGTTTTTAACTTCTCTAGGCCTTGGCTTTTTGAGACATAAAATGAGATCGTTAGGTTAAATCTTGGTGGTCCACCTGGCCCTTAATTAAAATAGTCCTGATAAAATGTAAGGCCTTTCCCCCCATACTCATGAGTGTTTGTATTTTTAAAGGTACACATAAAGCCCGAGAAGTCCAGGGAAGAGGCAGGTCTGTCCTTTGGGCATCTGCCCTGGATCCACCAGCTGAGTGCCTGGTGACAGTCCCACCTGGGTCACAGGTGAAGGTGGCACATTTCTTCGAGGTCTTGGATCCCTAGCAGCAGGGTGGCTCTCCCCCTGCTGTGTATGTCCTCCTCTCTAAGGAGGACACGGGGCGGGAGGGGGGATGTTGGCTCACCTCTTACCCTAGTTCTCTTTCAAATGCAAACACAGACAGTGAACCCGAGCAGCAGCAGGGATTGTTTTGCTCACAGGCACGCTTGGAAAGCACGCTGAGGCGCACTTGATGGGAGCTCTGGAGGGGCTGTGGTTTCTGCAACTAGCACTTCGACTCACTACGGCCAAGCCTGTCTTCTCCCCTCCCCCTTCCTCTCACTCTCTCCCCATCTCTCTTCTCTGATTTTCTCTGCCTGACTTTATTCTATAGAGAAGCTCTTCGCATGGGATGGACCAGGCAGCCACAGCACCCCATGACTCCAGGTTTGGCAACCCTCCCTCACCATTTTCCAATATCTGTTTTCATCTAGATAACAAATATGTACTGAATGCCTCTGTTCTTGGTGCTTCGGCTATGTCCACAGAAGAATAAAACACGGCAAAAATCAAACCACAACAAAACTGACTTTCATGAAATGAAACACACGTTGCCCCTGCTTGGCTCATGTGTCAGCCGCCGGACCAGTGACTTGCTGAGGAGGCTAGCATTGGCCAGGTCTGGGTCATATGGCCATTCCTGAGGTGAGAATTACAGGGAAGTTGCCAAGTTTGACAGCCCAGACCAGCACAAGGAAATTGGAAAAGAAAGTAAAAAAAAAACAGAATATGCCCAGGGCACCACCTTCCTTCCAGCAACCCCTTCTCTCTCCCATGGACTCTACGCTGTCCCTTCCTTGTGTGAAGCACTCACATTTCCAAGGGCTCTTGCCCCATTTTCCTGACCACCCTTCCTCCTGCTCTGACCCTGAATAACTTTAGCACCCACACAGTGATGTATGTAACACTCACCTTCATGGACACCAGACCTGCTCTACCCCCAGTCACCTTTAGGCAGCAATGCAATTTCGTCACTGAACTTGGTCGTAGCTTGGAATGGCTCTACTTCACAAATCCAGACCTGAAAATCCCACCTTCTGGCTGCAGTCTGCTATCATTTGCATCTTTCATTCCTATTTCCCTCAGTTTTAAAAGCCATCACAACTTTCATCCTAGCTCCCTTATCTCAAGAATCTTCCTGGGTTCTTCTTGCAACCCTACCCTGACTGAACCCAAGGTATTGGTGTAACTCTGCCCAAGAGCAGCACAGCATGGCCGGGTCACCCAGCCAGTGCCCTCTGCACCCGAGCTCACTGCTCCCTAAGTCTTCTTGGGGCTCATGAGGAGAGTCTGGAAACCCCCTGGCTTCTTCTCTGGGGCCCACTGTTTCCACCAATCTCATTCTCTCTCTCCACCCCACTCTCTGGGTGCCCCGTTTATTCCAGCCTTTGGTCTTGCTAGCTTTCTTCCCTCACCCTGTTTCAGAATGTGGTTCTCCAGTGACTTCCTTCTGTATCTGATATGCTCACCTTCTTCCTTGCTCAGCACCTCAGCTTCCCTCTCCACCACGCCCAGCCCTCCAGGCCTGGTGTCCCTCGATCCTCAGTGCCCAGGAAGAGGACTGGGTGTGGCATGTCCATCAGCTTGGCTTGAATGCCAGGGTAATGCCCAGTCATTTTTATATTCTCAGCCCCTAGCATTGCTTCTGGCACATAATCAGTACTCCCCCCCAAAAAAAAAAACTGTTGAATTGAAGGAAGTTGAACCTTGTTGGGTTGGATTAGACTAAATTGCATTGCTTTGTCTGTGCCAGAGTTGGAATGCTGAAGGGTTTGCGTCAAAGGTCAAGATAAATGAAAAGTGAAGAATTGACCAGGGTGCAGCCTCAGACAAGACCGTAGAGAAAAACTGCAGCAACCCCAGCAACAGCTCACCTAAAATGACCTATATTTTCCAAGTCCCATAGCTTTAGAATCAGAGTAGTTTAAAGGGATCCAGAAACTGCTAAGATTGGATGTAGGTAAACTTGCATGCTTCGAAAGTAAAGAAATCCATAGATGGGCTCTCTCTCTGTATGGGTTGGGCTGTCAGCTACATCAGATTCTCTGCGAAATTAACATGTGCCTGCAAGCTTGGTGTCTCCTCTTGTCCAGTCACGCCCCCTGTGATTCCTTGATCCTGTATATCAAGGAACACATTTCAAACACCAACATCCCTTTTCCAAACTGCACAGAGAAAATAATCTGAGCTCCCAGAATATCAAAACCAATAATTCATGAGATTTCTTCTTACTTATTTTCTTTTTCTTTTAAAGCTTCAAGCAGAAATTCATGCAAGTAAATAGTAAAATGTTAAGTAAAAACTCGGGGCCAAGGGAAATGCAGCAGGATGTCCAGAAGAGAAGGAAATTATATGCTGTAGAAATAAAGCCCTTTGGGCCCACACCTCTGGTGCAGATGAGTCACTAAATTGGCTCTGAGGTTCCTAGTGGACAAAACAAAAAGAGAGACAGTATCAGGTCTTGTAATGAATAGGTACTCTGTGACATATCTGTCTAAGTTCTTTCAACAACTCTATTAGGTAAGGACTATTATGTCCCTTATTTTAGATGAGAAAATAGGTTTTAAGTGTTCAGCTATGTATCTAAACTCAAAAACATAATGAGTGTTGAAAGCTTGGATTGCAGCCTAGGTCAGCCTAACCCCAAGTCCCTGATCAACCACATGGGGAGAGCGGGGCAGAGAGCTGCCTCCCAACCCTGCTATGATGCATTGAGAGCACATAGAACGACTTCCTCATTACACTGTTCCAAGCTTTGTCTAAACAATATGGGTCCCTGTGCTACAGATCTGCTTTGTCCCAAAATTTTGTCTTGGCGTGCAGTCCTATGTAGAAAAGTCACACAGATGGTATTACTGGAAACAAGGTAATGTAGATGAGTGTGGAATTTGGAGCCCATGGCCTTGTGTTAACCTTGGCTTCACCACTTGGGTAAGACATGAGCTCCAGTTCCCTCATCTATAAAGCAATTATATTGTAAGGGAGAAAACAACTTCCTCTACATTCTTATGTTCTGTGACTAGGACCTGTAAATTAAACTGACAAAAGACAGGAGAAAAGGCAAATACATTTTATTTGATGTTAATATCTTAGTATTTATGTGTACAGAGGCCTTCACAGAAAAGAAGTAAAGACCCCAAAGAAGCAGTTAAATTTGGCAGCTTTATATTCCATTTTAACAAATGGTGATAAATTATGGAGAAGTAATAAGATGAAGGAAAAAAGCCTTGGACTTCTAGGGTTGGTAAATCGTGGCAATGTGTATGTATGGGGGAGACTAATCGCAGACAAGTGTTACTGCAGCAAGGTCTGTCTGAGCAGATCCATCTCTCTCCAGTTGTTCCTCCTGTAGGGGGTGGGGAGAGGGAAGACCTTCACAAAGGGAAATTTATGTCCTGCTTTTAGGCAGATAGAAGAAAGATGTTTGCTGCTTCTTAATTACCTTGAGCTCAAATGACCCTTATGCTAAAGCAGCATATTCTGATCCTCTTCAGTACAAACCCTGCTGATGAGTACTGGGATTGAAGTGATTGAACGATACCTAGCAGAAGGCAAGTGCTGATTTAATGCCACTGTTACCAATATAACTTCACCAGCTCTGCCATTCTCTGTTGGAAAATTGTTTTTAAAAAGACATATTACTTAGTTACTAGAGGTAAATTATACAATGCCTACGTAGGGTTTACAGGTGTTCTTTCACCAAATTAAATTTTAGTCTCTTAATCAAATCATAACCCTCACCCTTTCTAGAAGGAAGGATGCTTAGAAAGGAAGGAGGGGCGGTGCCTTCCTGGAGGTGTGCCTCTCCATCTTTGTTCTTCCTTGCAGTGACACGTCCCCAGCCACAGGCATGGCGTGCTTTAGTCACCTGATCTCTTCACACTCTCTTGCCATCTCAGCAGAGTCAGGCCAAGTCCTCAGCAAGACAATTCCTTTTTGCAAAAGTACCACTTCTCATGAAAGCCTGATTTCAAAGGAAAATCATATGCGAGTTCCCCACAGGACATTTATAGACAAAATCCTTCAAGAAATGCCTGAGAGGAGAAAGTAGACCTGTTTGGCACTTCTGAATCAAGCGCGTGTGCTTTTAAAATACAGTCCAAAGAAAACAGAAGCTGCTCTCATTCCCACACAGGATCTCGGATTCAAGGAAAAGATTGTATCATCTCATGAGTCAAAACAGATGGGAGAGCAGAGGGTGGGAGAGGAGAGAAAGCCTCTGGAACCTCAACCCAGGCACAGCTGAGGAGTGAGCACCCTGTCAGACCTGTTCAGTGCACACTACGACACCCACCCCGTGGTCGTGCCATTCTCTGGCCTCCCTCCACTCCCAGATAGGGGCCAGAGCCACATCCATGGATGCACCAAACAACCTCCACTGCACTGAGCCCTGGCACACAGGAATAGAATCGAGAATAACTTTGGCTCAGGACTCAGAATTTGTTTTTTTTGTTTGTTTGTTTGTTTGTTTGTTTGTTTGTTTTTCTGCATTACAACATTAGGTTCATATGAGTCTCCAAAATACTTCGAGTTCAAAACTATTTCCATGGAGAAAACCCCATCAGGAGAGAAGTAAGGAAGCACACCTTCTCCTTCCTTGATTCAGACAGAGGTTGTCCCCATCGGAAATAGGTGTCGGCGCAGTCGGCCATGCCAGCCACCACCTGCCCCAGCACCACCCCCTCCAATCATCCAGCTCAGCATCTGCATTCAAATGCACTTGTTTGGCAAACCTCACATTCTCTTCACACTGCTCAGCTGGGTGCAGCCGTGTCAACATCTCCATACTTGCTGGATGAGGTTTATTCATCAATTCCCCACATTCAAATACAGGCAGGTGTCACTTAACAATTAAGACTCATGCTGAGAAATGAGTGCTTAGGCAATTCTGTCATCGTATGAACACGGTAGAGTGCACTTACACAAACCCTGGTGTAGCCGACTACACACCTAGGCTATTGGCACAGCCTATTGCTCCTAGGCTACAGACCCGCGCAGCTTGTTACGGTACTGAGCACTTCAGGGAGTGGTAAGTAGCCGTGTATCTAAACACATCTAAACATAGAAAAGGTGCAGTGAAAATAGTAGTATAACCTCATGGTACCATCAGCATACACAAAGCTCATCATTGACCAAAATGTTATGTGGCGCATGGCTGCCATTTTACCTTCAATATCTACATCAGCTGTTCTTGATTTGTGTTGCTCGGAATACTAGTTTCAATAGATACTTTAGGAAAAGAGACAAGGAGGAAGGGAGGAGAAAAAGGAAAAAAGAAATAGAAGAGTGGAGGAAGGGATTATTTTCTATCTCTCAGAAATTCACCTTTCACATTTGCATGGTAAAGGTGCTAAGAAATCTGTGTTAAAGAAATCTGTTTAATTCCTACACACCTGAATATATCTCACCAAGACACCCCTTTTTGTTGTCATAGCACTAACAAGTACAGGGGCAACCACAGACCAGTTAAAACCAAGAGATCACTCTCATCTCCTGAGAAATATGTCTTCACCTATCCTCACGCAGAGCAGACCATCATTTTGTAGAAACTAGACTGAAAACAAAATACTAAAAACGAGAACCTCAGCTGTGTCTCTACAGCCATGTATGGGTACTGAAGAGGTTCTTCAATGAGTGTGTTCATTCTGTACCGCTGGACCCAGGATGCTGTCTGAAATCATGCAAATATAAGACGTTCTCTCTTTGTAAAAGTGTTGTGTTTAAGGAAATGATATAAAGCTTCCATTCAAAATGTATATATAGTTATCCTCAGGCAAGAGGTGCATGTGTTTGTGTGTATTTGATCCAAGCCATCAGATGCCATGGAAGGTTAAGAGCCATATATGTGTCCCATAAAGGCAGGGGACCTCAAAAAGGCCCAATCTTGAAGTACCAACACCAACGTAGAGTATTCTATTTTTTTGTTTAAGAGATGGGGGCTGGTCGTATCGCCTAAGCTGGTCTCAAACTCCTGGCCTCAAGCAATCCTCCTGCCTCAGCCTCCCTAGTCCCTAGGATTACAGGTATGAGCCACTGTGCCTGGCTCTAACACAAACCTAGAGTATCTTGTCAACTAGGGTTCGGGAAACTTTTTATGTAAAAACCCAAATAGCACACGTTTCAGGCTTTGCAGGCCATATGGTTTCTGTTTGTAGCTATTCAACTCCGATGATGTTGCACTAAAGAAAACAATACACAAATGAATGAGCATGGCTGTGTTCCAATAAAACTTTATTTACAAAAACAGATGGTAGACCAGATTTGGCCTGCTGGCTACAATTTGCCTACTACTGCTCCAGACAACAGCCATTCAACAGAAATTTTTGTAATGATGGAAATATTTTATATCTGCCCTGTGCAATGCACTAGTCTCTAGTCACATTGACTGTTGATTCAACCGAGGAGGTGAAGTTTCAATTTTATTTAATCTTTATTAATTTAAATAGCCATACACAGCTAGTGGCTATGGTACTAGACAGTGCAATTCTAGACTGAATAAATTTCTATAAATTCCACCCATGATTACTGGGTCCCAGAAAAGGCC